>JABUQX010057701.1:0-43825 GCA_015478945.1 Trachelipus rathkii
CTGGATTACCTTGCAGAAAATGCCCAGCTGGGAGGAAATACAAAATACCCAATGTTTTATTCTTGAACTTATGCCACAATTCACAGTTGATGAGACTGCTTTATACGATGAGTTCGTCTATGTTAAACAGTATTTGCGACCAGAAGTTTTGTCCACCTGGAGATCAAGAGGAATGCCTCCAGTCGAATGTTGGGTTGAAATTTTTACTTATTTTATTGAGAATAATATACCTTATTCTAACATTCTTAAACTGGTGGAATTTCTTCTTTGCTTGCCCGGAACAAATGCCGCTACGGAAAGAGTGTTTTCTTTAATGAACAGCTTGTGGACTAGCGATAAAACACAACTCTCTGTAAATACTTTGAAGGCACTTTTAATTACCAAAATAAACTATGATTATACCTGTTGTGATTTTTATAAAATGATCTTTGGAGAAGCAGAACTAATAAGGAAAATTCATTCTTCCGAAAAATACAAAAAGCACCACCAATGAAGAGCCAAACTAAATATATATATATATATATATATATATATATATATATATATATATATATATATATATATATATATATATATATATATATATATATATATATATATATATATATATATATATAAGGCAAATTTGTACAAACTGTACTGTAACTAGTGAGGATATAGTCAACCACCTCACAAGGCTGGAGTTCTTCCATAACCTTCTGAGTTTCCTAATCACAAACTGGTATAATAATGAAAATTAATTTAGGTTAAGTTAGGTTAGGTTAAGTTAGGTTAGGTTAGGTTAGGTTAGGTTAGGTACCTCGGTAATCACAGTACAGTTTCTACAAATTTGCCATATATATATATATATATATATATATATATATATATATAATAATATATATATATATATATATATATATATATATATATATATATATATATATATATATATATATATATATATTATATATATATGTATATATGTATACTATAATTTACATATATGATGTGTAGCTGTAGGTGTCCCGATTTTTCGTTCAGAAAATATTAACCTTACTTATATTAGTAATTTATTTCACTTCCATTTTTTTTCAATAACTAGCTATCTAACTTATTAGAAAAAAAAGTTCAATCTTTTAACACTATGAGGCGTTGCTGTTCATTGTGTTCGATTTAGTTGATTTTAAAATAAAATCGGCTTTAGCTTAACTGGATGCTGATAATCAACAGGAGCCTTATTATTTTTATAATTTATATAAAAAAAGACTTCTTTTCGCATTTTTTAAACTCCACATCGATTTTAAAAATATGCTGTTTAAACTTATTATTTATTTATTGACTGTTGTTAGGCTAGTGTTAGCCTAGCCATACCGTGGCCTTGCTTAACTCGTAGCGTAAAGATGAAACCTGACGATATTTTTAAAATAACAAGAAACGAATATGTTTTATTAGATTTTCTCCACATGAGAAGTTATGTGAGATATGTCAAATATATTGTTGCGTAAAAAAAAATAAATAACAAATACTATTTTAGATGCAATAAGTGGAAAAATCTCAGATCGCCCACTCTTCGGCAATGACGATTTGATCGAAATGTTTATAGTACTTAACTAAACTTAAAAGGCAAAACATTAGTTTTTGATAAAAATAAAAAAAAAAAAAATCCTTTATTTAAAAGAAATATTTTTTTTTCTTAACTAAAGAGTACCCCGAGGGTAAATAGCGAAGATGGAAAGAGTCGGGTGCTGGTCGGCTCCAGCCCCCTATAAATATAAATATAGCTGAAGGAGCTCCATGAATGGGTCTTTTTTAAGTTGATCTATATGATATTTCCATGTGAACGTTCCTAGATAACGTTGAAGATTTCTCTGATATCGTTTTGCAATAAACGCATATATATATATAGAGCTCCATATATATGTGTAATATATATATATATATATATATATATATATATATATATATATATATATATATATATATATATATATATATAATAATATATATATATATATATATATATATATATATATATATATATATATATAGATATATATATATATATATATATATATATATATATATATATATATATATATATATATATATATATATAAATATATATATATATATATATATATATATATATATATATATATATATATATATATATATATACCATATATATATATGCAACCCATATAGTGTATATAAATATATTTGACTATATTGAAGTTTCTAAACTCCATTAAAATGTTGTTTTTTTCTTGATATAATTTCAAAACTCAAACACAGGTTTACTATGGGGGGTAAGATCAGATTGGAACAACCATATATATATATAACATATAACTTTATATATATATATATATATATATATATATATATATATATATATATATATATACCATATATATATATATATATATATATATATATATATATATATATACCTCTATATATATATACCTATATAAGGGAATCTGCATAGAAAATAGATGGGGATGGTGCTTTCATGCTTGTTAAATGGTGTGACTAAAGTGTGGTGGGAACACTTCGAAAATCTGCATAACATTGACAGTAATGAAGGAGGTGATAGTGAATGTGTGTGGGTTTGATGGTGCAAGAAGGAATAGTTATTTTGGGGATGAGGTCATTAGTATGGTGGAGCTAATAGGTAGAGTGAGAAAGTTGAAGAAAGGTAGATCTGCAGGTATGGATGAAATTATCGGCAAAATGATCAAGAACGGAGGCGAGATGGTGATTGTTTGGATTTGGAAGTTGTGTAACAAAGCGTTTATGGAGGGTATAGTTCCGAGGGAATGGATGAGAGCAGTAATAGTACCCATATATAAGGGTAAAGGAGATAAGCGTAACTGTAGGAATTATAAGGGAATTAGTTTATTAAGTGTAGTAAGGAAGATATATACTGGTATTTTGGTCGAAAGAATGAGTCGAGTGACTCAAGGACTAATTGTGAAAAACAAGGTGTGTTTAGAAGTGGTAGAGGATGTGTGGATCAAATCTTTACATTGAAAGAAATGATTGAAAATGAGGGAGAAAACAATTTGTATTTAGGTTTGGATTTTTAAACAGGCGTATGATATGATTAATAATGAAGCTCTATGGCAGGTGTTAGTGATATATGGTGTTGGTGGTAAGCTTCTGAATGGAATCAAAAGTATGTATGACGATAGTGAAGCGTGTGTAAGAAAAAATGGAGTTCAATGTGATTGTTTTAATACTAATAGCGAAGTGAGGCAGGGATGTGCTATGTCTTTTTGTTTATTCAATTTGTATATGGATGGGGTCATGAAAGAATTAGAGGTGGGGGTGGCAGGGGATGGTGTTAGAACGATAGAGAATGGAAGAGAGTGGAGGGTGCCCTACCTATTGTATGCGGATGATTTGGTTTTGTGTGGCGAATCTGAGAGAGTTTTAGAGAATTGGTAGAGAGATTTGGCAGGGTGTGTAAAAGGAGATGTTTAATGGTAAACTTAGATAAGAGTAAGGTTATAGTTGTGAGTGAGGACAGTCCTCGGTGTGAAGTTATGTTAGATGGTGAGCAGCTGGAACAGGTGTCTGAGTTTAATTATTTAGTATATATGTTGGATAAAAAGGGAACGGATGATGCAGAGTGTAGTAGGAAAGTTGTGAATAGCAGGAAGGTGGCTGGTGCAATTAAATCGTTGGTGGGTGTAAAGGGACTAAGTCTTGAGTGCGCTACTGTCTTACACGAGGGTATGTTTTTTAAAATAAAATGAGATAATGTTGAAAATTTAATATACACAAACCAATAAATTACCTAAGATACCGTAATTAATGTCATAGTCAAAAGCTAAAAGTAACGGAGTAACGGCCCTTCGTTACTTTTCCTTTCAAAGAAACGATAACGGAACTAGTTTTTCCGAGTAACGGAGTAACGATAACGGAACTACTTTTTTGAGTAACGATGCCCACCTCTGTATATATATATATATATATATATATATATATATATATATATATATATATATATATATATATATATATATATATATATATATATATATATATATATATATATACTATATATATATATATATATATATATATATATATATATATATATATTTCAAATTTCTATAAAGGATTCGATAGTTATGCCAGCAGAAGAGGCTCTCCATTTTGACGGCGAACATTTCGATTCACCAAAATTGTTTCGACCTGAAAGGTTTATAAACGAAAGCGGGAAATTCGAGTTTCCGAAGTCTGGATATTTTCCATTTGGAACTGGTTGGCAACATTCTTTTTACATATTACAACATCAACATAATAATAATAATAATAATAATAATAATAATAATAATAATAATAATAATAATAATAATAATAATAATAATAATAATAATAATAATAATAATAATAATAATAATAATAATATTAATAATAATAATAATAATTGATACGTAATTTTTTTTTTAATTAATTACTTTATCATTATTGTACAATCAAAATTTTACACATATTTTTTTTTCCTAAAGGAAAACGGCAGTGCATTGGGGAATCATTGGCAAGGATGGAATTATTTATATTTTTAACAACTTTGGTGCAACATCTCGAATTTTCGGTCCCCAAAGGAGAATCTCTTAACATCACATCAAAAGATTTACCTTTCTTTAATTTTCCGAGAATAGAACAAAATATTCTAGTATCCTCAAGAGGTTAATTAATATTTACAGGAATTTAGCTATTCATTAATAATACTAGAAATAATTTTCAATTCGTTTTGTGATTTTATATGGAGGATTTAGTATCTTTCAAATGAACTTTTGTCTGTTTAATAAAGTTTGTAGAATAAACCTGATTTTAGATATTTTTTTCTCAATCACTTTTTGTGTACAAATTTGACTATAAATACAGTGAAGCAAAATAAAATCTAAATGTTAAAAGAAGAAAGTAGGAAAAAGGATGTAAAATTAAGTTCAATTAATTATGGTCAGGATTTGTGTAACCTTTCTATATTTCTCTAACTGTCTTATTTATTAAAATAATGCATCATTTTATATATATATATATATATATATATATATATATTTTTTTTTATATATATATATATATATATATATATATATATATATATATATATATATATGTGTATATATATACACATCTGAGATAGAGATATAACTATATAGAGTATATATATATATATACATATATATATATATATATATATATATATATATATATATATATATATATATATATATATATATATATATATATATATATATATATATATATATATATATATATATATATATATATATATATATCTCTCTTTTTTTTTTTTTTAACAAAAAAAAAAAACAAGGAAAATTTTTCTACGAAATATTTGTAAAGCAAGCAAGACTATTATTTCTCAGGTATAATTTATCAAAGTAAGACAATAGTTATTGGAGAAAAGAGTTTGTTATTTAATTGTTGAAAACCTAGTTTCTATTTATTTCCATCCACTAATTAATCTGATGTTTAAACCTTTATGAAAAGCTAGTAACAAATGGTCGACAGGAAAATGATCGACATTTCAAATGGTCGACATTTGTATATAAAAAAAAAAAAAAAATCTGATTATTTGGAGTTTCTCTAACGAATCCACGAAACCTAAACTAACCTAACCTAACCTAACCTAACCAACTTAGGAGGAACTTAACAGCACTTAACTTAACTTAACTTAACCTAACCTAACCTAACCTAACCTAACCTAACCTAACCTAACCTAACTTAACTTAACCTAACCTAACCTAACCTAACCTAACCTAACTTAACCTAACTTAGCCTCAACTCCAACGGCAGCAGCAACAGCAACAACTTAACAACCTAACCTAACCTAACCTAACCTAACCTAACCTAACCTAACCTAACCTAACCCCTGCGGCGTGAAATTGTTTTGATGTCGTGTCGACTATATGATCTGTCGCCCATTTTCCCTGTCGACCATTTGGGCTAGTCCCTTTTTATCAACAATAAAAAGGATGGAAGAAAATGTGAATATTTTTTTAAATAAATTGATTATATTTGGTTACCTGTCGAGTTATATTATAGAAAAGGCAAGAATTTGCTGTATGTTATTAAGGACCAAAATCGGGACTGTAAATGGGATTTTGAAAGTCAAAATTAAGAAGCGAATTGTATAACTTGTTAAATTATTTCCCAGAAAGTAAGATGCGACCAGCAATATTAAAACAAAAAAAAAATAATAATTTAAATTACCATGAGAGGCCATTTTGATTATGACTTATATATCAAATTTCGTGATTAAATAGACAACATTCGTTAAAATAAAATCATGTTAATGACACCAAAGATAAGAAAAAGGTCTAAATATAAAACAAAGATTATATGATGGTAATAAATAATTGTGTCATGAAATAGTATTGCTTTTGATTTGAGAAATAGTATTGCTTTTGATTTGAGATGGGAATATGGGTTACGCTACTACTTATTTATACCTTAGAACTGCTCATGCATGACTCGGACTCCCGTTTTATGTTTGATCACCCAACCCCCAGTTATGGGGAAGCAAGGAACAGGTGAAGTGAATTCACTGAATGAATCAAAGTATCAACGTTTCATTTCTTTCATGAAGTTGTCAGTTAATGAAGTTAAAATACTCAAAAACTCTAGGACGAAACACTACCGATTAAGGTAGTATAAATTGTCTAGCTAAGCAAATCGAAGTAGAATCTAATTAAATATAAAATGTAATGCAAATGATATTTTTTGTTGTATGGAGAGATGTTACAAATTTTCAAATTTGATCTCATATTTTTTAGGAAGAAATTTCGTCAACTTGTTCAGTAGTACTTGCGTAGGAAGAAAATTAGATTCTTCACTCAAACCACATTGTGCCCATTGAAACATAAATGTGAAACATCATAATTTTCAGATGCAGAAGGTAACAGTGTCGAAAAGTAATTTTATGCAAGAGAGTCAGAATTCCATAACCTATTCAGTAATTTTTAGACAGCTTTTACCATTCCAAAACTTTATGAGGAAGAAGAGAATATTTTTCACAGTCGTACCACATGTTAGGACACGTGAAGAGAGTGGTGCCCAACAAAATCTCCCCCCCCCCTAACCCACTACAAATGCTAAATTTACACGATTAAAAAGCAGAATTAAAACTGGTACAATTTTATGACTCAATTTACTCTTTATAATGTAAATGAATGTTTATCTTTAAATGACGAATAAATATGTAGAGAGGGAAAATACCAGTTTTAATAGCCTACTATTGATAAATTGTCAATTCGCGATTGCTATTGACGAAATAAATGAAACGATTGTTGAAAAGAATATCAATTTTTTACTATTTAGCTATGAAATTGGCGAAAGATGTAACATTGCCGATACAAATTCTGCATTGAAGAATTGTTTTGTTTAAATACCGATTTGTTTAGTCATTGTCGAATATTATAATATATAATCGAATGTGTGTCAAATATCCGAAAAAGTGTTATATATATATATTATATATATATTATATATATATATATATATATATATATATATATATATATATATTTAATATATAATATATCAGTTTAGGACTTTCTTTGATCTGGGGTCAGTACAATCAAATTAGTGTACGTAATTTACCCTAATACTACTATAAGAATTTATATATATTATATATATATATATATAGTATATATACCTATTATAGTTAAGTAATTGACGTATTGGGAACTGAGCAAGAAAGAATAAGGAAGGCGTGTGCAGACATAAACAGATCAGATGAAAGTATATTATTCAAGGTTTTTCCCTGTTTTAACGTATATATGACTCACTAGTATATATAGTTGACCCGTCATTATAGCGTCATAGGGAGATTAGGAGGTGAGTGAGAGCACATACTTTTAAATAACTTATTATAATGTATTACTGTGTCTTTATTGTATTTATAAATAATCGATGGTTTTTTGAGGTGGAGAATTATCTCATTATTTGATCGCACTATATAACCGATATATTCCTTATAATCACCTTCATAGGGAGTTAAGCTCCATTGCTAATAATAAACCTCAAATAGTAACGAAGCATTACCTATATATATAAAACATACATGTATTATATATATATAATATAGAAGTACATATATAATATATGATGATATATACCTATATATTACATATATTATAGTGAGCGCCGTTTCATTCCGGGTACATTCACTATAAATTATAAGTAATATATTATAATATTATATATTAATATATATAGTTATATATATATATTAATATATATTATATATATAATATTATAATACTATATATATTAATATACAAAAGTTCCTGAGAAATATCGAAAGAAGTACCCTGAAATGACAGATTTATTATTGAAATTGAGTCATATTAAGATAATTAATTATATTATTCGTATTAAAAAATAAATTTATTTAAATATTATTTAATTACTAACTATTAATATAGTTAATTAAATTTTATTATTTTTATTATTATCATACTTGCATATTTATTTTTCATTATATTCATCTACTTAATTTTAATGTTATTAATTAATATCTAAGAAAGGGAATCTTTAATGATATCATTTATTTTCAAATATTCTATTATTCAAATATATATATATCAAATTTATAAGGAAGCCCCAAGGATTTGTGAACACATTATAAATATATTAAAGAGCAGAGAAATAATATTAATGAACACAAAAATTGCAAACAATAAACACTCATATTTATTTGATAATATCATGCAAAAAAAAGAACTTTTATATATAACAAATATGCTTGAACATTTAAAAGTTGTATCATTTGAGTACAAACCAAAGTAGAATTATAAAATTTATCACGTCAGTAATGATTCATTTGGTATCCATTTCTGTTATTTTGTCGGTTAGATGTGTTCTGCGGAGAATGGAAGGTAGAAAAGTGAAGAGATATAGTGATAATAGTGAAGGAAGAGAAGGAAGTGAAAGTTGATAGGTAATATGAGATAAGGAAGGGAAGGTAAAGTAAAGGAAGGAAGGAAGGAAGGAAGGAAGTAGAAGGCAGGAAGGAAGGTATAGAAGGAAGAGATAAGGTAAAGAGTATGAAACGTATGTAAGGAAGTATAGTATATATGAGTAAAGTATGAAATAGAGAAGGAATGGATAATAGGAAGGAAGGAAGGAAGGTAAATGATGAATAGGAAAGGTAGTGAAGGTAAATGATGAAAGGCTAAAGGAAGGAAGGAGGAAGTAGAAAGTGAAGGAAAGGAAGGAAAGAAGGTAAATGATAGTAAAGGAGGAAGGAAGGAAGTAAGAAGTTTCAGATTTTCGTGAAACTTATATGAACTGAGGTGAAAGGAAGGAAGGAAGGAAATGAATTTAAGGGATAAAGAAGAATGATGATAATAGGAAAGTATAAGTGAAAAGGAAGGAGGTAGAAGGAAGGAAGAGAAGGAGAAGAAGGAGAAGAATTTATGAAGTGAAATTAAATATGTAAAATTTTAGACTAATATTCCTCTAGTTATCTACTTCTATTAATTCAATAAATCAATTATTATTTTTTCCTTCTATTTTTTTCTTACCAATTTTATCAAGTGGTTGGCCTGTATGTTTCATATATTCGTTACATATTCAAGCCTTTAATTTCAATTAATTATATATATACTATTAATATTAATATTATAATATATATTAATATAATATATATTAATATATATATTATATATATATTAATATATATTATATATATATTATAATATATTAATTAATATGATAGGACCCCCGGATTGCTAACCTCAAAAATCTGAAAACCGCTGACCTATTTATTTGTAACACCTTTATTTTTATGGCCTTGACTTTTTTGGCACTTAGACCTTATATTATATTGGACCTTGACCTTTTTTGGCCTTAGAGCTTTTTGGGCCTTTGACAGCTTTCTGAACGCCCCCTTCGCAGAAGGGGCGCGCCATAGACGGTTGCGGAGCTAACCGTCGTTACGTTAACCTATCCCCCTATATATTGTAGTCCCACCCATTAGTGGAGGAGCTTAGCTCATTTTTGAGTTGTTTTGAGGTGATGATATTCGGTCTTTAGGCCTTGATATTTATCGGCCCTTGATACGGTTATCAAGGCGCTAAGAAATATTGTATATCCATAGTTCTACTTAAAAATATGAATCATATCTTAAAGGTAATGAGGCAGAAGAGATTTTTTTAAGTACGCGCGATATCTTTTGCAACGACTTGCATCCCAGGTAACTGCCACCCCTATTGCCTTCCGTGTAGTGTTTGAAACTTTAGTATTAGACTGAAATTAGACTATGAGGCTTCATATAGGTACTCTGACCTGTAATTGGATCTGTCCTTAGACTTTTTTTTACTTTTTTTTTGAATCCATCCAATACTCTACACAACCTCCTCTCACACTCACTAACACTACACACACACACACAACACTCTAGCTTCTCACACACACACACACACACACGACACACACTCGCACGAACACACACCACGCCACATCATTACTTCACCACCACAACTACGACACAACAAACGGCTCTTATCAAGACACCCTGTAAGCTCTTCACTGCGCTATCGCTCATTTATTCAAGTGGCACAACTACGAACAACCTTATTGATCGAGTCATTCGCAGGGGTCTAAGATGTCTGTAAGGTCTGTTCGATGTTCGCCAATAAAACATTTTTGTGAGCTGGCGCTAATAAGTCTACTCTAAATTGTTTCTCTTTACGAGACAAACTCCTCATATATTTTTTGATATCGAGTAGCCTGAACTTCATCTCGCTGTCATTTTCCAGGGAGGCACATATATGAGATACCCTATTATTTTTTTCGAGAGGCATTCCAAAAATTGGTCGTCCTCTATTGGTATTCCAGGGGACAATTTTGAGGGCAACTAATAAGTATGCTTTTTCTTGGGCACTCCGTTGCTAAGCATTTATATATATAGACTGAGCTCTATATCTTATGAATGACGATATCTATATGGAGTCAGTTCAAATACTTTGTATGAATGCACATATTTGTATTAGGTGAGTAATTTGGTGATAAGCTCAAGAAATTATATTGTGTAGTGTGTTTACGATATTAAATCAATTATTATTGATATGGTTCTCACTAAATCACTCACGTAAGATGGTGTAGGAAAGTGTTTACTACTATGTAGTTCTATGAGTATTAGATGTGTGGACCAGGTGAAGTGCCAGTTGAGATTCTCATAATGTATGTGCCAAGTGTAGTATCCATATGATGAGTGTCACAAGTGAAGTAGCCACATATGTAGCCTAAATACTTAGTGCCACTAATATAGTTAGCGCATACTGATGATGTCCACACTTTAATATTTCTAAACTTTTTATACGTACCTCTACCTCTAGAGCTCTAGAATAGCCCTATATATGGGTGTCTAATACCCCTAAGGGTTATAAAGTTATAATAGAGGAATACGATTGGTGTAATATTAATTACATGAGTTGCTAGGTAATGCTTCTTACTAATGAGTTATGTATCTTTTTCTCTAACACTTATAGCTTATATATATTAATATATATATATTATATTATATATAATATAATATATTATATATATATATTAATATATATATCTAATTATTATTAATATATGATCTGACTGTCGTCGGAGTCAGACGCATAGGAAAACAGCTCGGGAAGGAAGAAACGAGTAGAGCAAGAGAAGGAGGTAATTGAAACAGATTGATAATGAAGGATATACTGAGAGAGAAAACTTCAGTATAAAGAGCTACTTAAAATGAATAGTCACTCAATTATGATTTTTACTTCAACTTATCCTACACTAAGATGATACACATTAAAGTCAACATACTAACATTACAACTTAATTTAGACCTAATCACGATACATTCAGCAGAATTTGAATCGTATGGTCACTAGTCACTAAACGATAATTATTGTCCTATGGAAGTCAAGCGTGTAGAAACACACACTCATACACTAATGAAACTCTTTAAGATACATTACAACACTATTGAACTACTTAAAAATACATTCTTTATATTACACTTACACGAATAACCACTATCTTTCAGGACACTTTAATATAACAAAATATGTCACTAACATTTAGACTCGCCAATACGACACTATAAACTAAACTTATATACCAATACTTGAGAGCAGGTTACAATTGAGCCATATACAACTATTCAACAAACATGATTGTATTCCAAGGCTCTTCACACTCTCCTCACATTCAATTTTATATATTATATAAGATATTCACTCAATCAATTCTAGTACACGACTTTTCAACTAAACACAATTATCTGGTTGTGCCAAGCAATGCAACATTCTTTATGAAAATACCATTTGCTTTTTCAAGACTAGTGAAGTATATCAATATTCTCGCATGTATCTATGCATTTATTGATGAGCATTTTTCTTGAAGACATTTTCTAGCATTTTCTACCCACATCATTAAGAAGCAAGAGGACACTATATTACGTGATGGCTTCCCCGTGGGTTTACTCTAAAGTGGAATAGGCCAGGACCTAGTGAACGTCCGGCAATGCGCCCCGATTATCACTGCGCAAGGTGGAGGACCACATATCCTTAAGCACCCGCCGAGGGTCGCGATCCACGGCAGGCGTCCCGCCCGCCGGCGTACTCGCTCCACATGGCGCATTAGATATTTTCTTCCTGCGCGTTCCCCATGCGGCTCGCACGCGTGCGTCCGGGAGGGCAGAGTATACATTTGCCGGCGATCCGCCAAGCCCCGCCGCGTGCGTCCGCAGGCGCAATATCCTCGGTTCCTCTCGCGTAACTATTCTGCTTTTGATACGCACCCTTGCCGGGCGTGCGCCCGCAGAGCGCGCGTCTAATGCGCGCAGCGCGTATAAATAGCTGTATTAGAAGAACAGTACATAATATCCTATCTATTAGACGAGTAGGAGTGCTCATCTTCATGTGTATGATATGTTGTTTCTTGAGTAGCGACCTATATTATTGAGTTAAGAATAGCTAAGCCTATCTATATGACGAACCTAAACTGTACTCATTACAGACCGCATAATACTACTTATTACTTATCTATAACGCAGCGTTTTAACTCACTATTGAGGGATGTTGCTACACAAGTAGATCACATCTGCTTTTTTCTTGTCCCAGTTAAAGAATTGCTAGGGTATTCATTTTTATTTATCTTGATAAAATGGCATTTTTTTTATTTCAAAAGAAGCATGTTTCCCTACTAGACCTAAACTGTAACTTATTTACATAACCTATATTATTAAGTTTATCTCTGGGCCTAAACACTATGATAGCATTGCGTTGTGAGATATCAATCCGACAAACAATTCTGACAAGGAAAATTTCTTTTCAAATATTTATATGATTCATTCATTTTACTTCATACTTAAACATTTGTCGATTAAACAAAGCAAAATCTATCTATAGGGAGTTGTTAGAGGATATGTAAAGCATGAGTATTAAATATTTCAAGTAAATCAATAGAAGTGTGATTACCTATAACACCAAATGGAATTAATTTGCTTTTGTTAATACCTGCTTTACCTGCTTAAATTCCATATTAGTTTTTAAACTGTGCTTTAAACTACACTAATATATTTATTAATAACATTTACATAACCTTTAAAATATGACTAAGTAAATCATAAATCAAATATAGAGGTGTTAATAGCAAACAAGGGGATTTAGTATGCTTATTGTTTTATACGTTTTATTTAACTGCTTTAACTCATATATTGATTTATTATTTATTTTTCTTTAACTATCACATTAATATTATTAACAATTTACATATATACACTTAAAGCAGTAAATGCCAGTTAAATAAATTATCAATATATGAAGGATAGTAGTTACCTTAACTATCCAAAAGGGAATTATAGTATGCTTTTTGATTTTACTGTTTTAATACTGCTTTAAACTTCAAAAATGTTTTTAACTTCAATTATTATCGCAGATTTTACATAACAAGACTCATGATGCACCTTAAAGTTGTAAATCAGTACAAGGATAAACCTAACATACCTTACGCCAAGGCTCTACTACCATTCTCAGCTTTCTCTCTTGCATTCTCTCATATATTTTTGCCATATGATTACAAGCTGTTCTGGAGAAAGGCGTTTTGCTTATACAAAAACTCATAATTGACATGTTTTTACTAATTTAACTAATATATTTATTTTACCTATTAAGAGTATCCGCTCCTTCAAAGCAGAGTAAATCAGTAAACTCACGGAGTATGAGGTATCGATTTTAATAGAACCACAGATCTTAAATATCCTTTGAAAGAGAGATATATTTTACAGTATAAAATCTTTTATTTGATTTCGTACATTAGCTTTACTGCCTTTAAACATCATATCTCGCTTCTCTTTTCATTCTCTGCTTTATGCGGAATAATAGGTGTATTAAATAATATAAACATGAATTAATTAATTACCTTAAGCAAGTACATCAGTAAATTCAAAAATAGAAGGTGTTTTATCGCAATAGAAACAACTGATGCAAAATTAAAGAGAGCACGTGAGTAAAATGCACGCTGTAATGGAATTATTAACGCTATTGCTTATATCATTTATCTAGCATTAACTCATGTTCTTTTATCTAGACTTCTAACTATACAATAAAATTAGGCGCTGCATTAGTCTGCTATTGTCACACTATATACTATAGTAGATAGGATGGCATCTGTGAATTTAGAGTACAAATATATATATAACCAGTTTATTATGTATACCAACGTGTAGTTGTCATATCTATTATTATATATAAAAACAAACAAACTAATAATTAAAGCACGAAAGCCATCAGCCGAAGCTACGATTGTTATCGTGGTTCGGATTGGTTATAAAATAAATATATATATAATATACACTTTTCCTCAAACAAATCCTTAATTTTCTTTTTTTACAACTTTGTAATAATTTTAGAGTACTAAAAATAATATAATATTATATATATCTATATATATTAATATACTTATAATACCTTTTTATATAATAAAAAAAAAAATATTTTATCTAATATATAAACTTGTATATATATAAAATTAATATCTCATTATACAAATATATAAAATTTTGTCTAAAAATTTTATATTTATATATTTATTTAAATTATATATTAAATAATAAAAAAAAAAATATAATATATATATATACTATATATATATATAATTATATATAATATATATTATATATATATATATAACACACCACACAACTATATATATATATATATATATATATATATATATATATTATATATACTATATATATATATATCATATATATATATATATAATAATTGAGAGTTGATTTGGCTTTACTCTCTATTTTATTGAATCTTGATTGACTAAGAGCTCTATTCTATATAAAGTTTAGTATACTTAACCCTAATTACAAATAAAAATAACAAGTACTTGATCCTTGTTGATTTAGAGTCACTTTATGAGGGGACGCACAAAAAGTCACAATTGATATGCTTGCACAATTTTTAAAGGGCCATTTCTCTCAACAAATTATTTTATACACCATATAACAGAGCAAACACAATCTCATTCCATTTAAAAATAGTGTCAAATAATTTTAATCACTTTCTTATTGATGTTAAGCGAGTCTTTAGGCGCAATAACTGGGGTGCCTTATTGACTTCTCTTTTCTCTTTTTAAACTTCTACAGCGTTTACTTTTCAAATAGGCCAATCATAGCTTCTTATTTTAAACCTTCCAAAATGTCAATTATATTTTACATTAATCAGTTATTATCATTATTTCCCATTAAACAAACCTCTCATGGCTTAAATGGATTGTACATTTATTTCATAGTGATTAATCTTTTTATACATGTTTCATATTTTGTGAATATCTTGCATAATACAATTTAAATAATTAGTAGGCAACAGTTTAAGTGAGAAGATTCTGCTCTTCTACAAACAAAGCATATATATATATATATTATATATATTTATATATATATATTATATATATAATATATATAATTAATATATATATATATATATATTATATATATATATTATATATATATATATAAGCTAGATATGTGTGTAACCATAAGAATAACTAAAGGTAGTTATTAAAAACTGTGATATCAGAATGGTAAGAGATAAACTAGGAAAAAAAATGTGAGAAATAATATGACTTCATAAAAAAAAAAAAATTAAAAAAAAAAAAAAAAAATAAAAAAAAAATAAAAAAAAAATTTTGAGAAAATAGAAAAACGATTTTTTTTTAACGTAGCCTTTTGGTTTGTCAAAAGAAAAAGAAAAAAAAAAAGCTGCTCTGATTGCACATGTGGATCAATTTATTAGCGTGAACTCATTGAGCTCCTTCTATCATATTCATTTCTATCAACCTTTTTTACTTATCCTTCTCATTTGCTAGTATTTGTTTTTTTCTTTTTTTTTGCCAGTTGTATTCAAGTTTCAACACCACACATCAAACCCAGGCAACTTTTAATTCCAACAAATAAACTAACTCAGGAATATGTAAGTATACGCAATATGCACAAAACTCTCACGTAATATATATATATATTATATATATATATATATATATATATATATATATATTATATATATATATATATATATATATATTATTATATATATTTTAATAATTATATAGTATATATATATATATATATAATAATATATATATACTCTTTTTTTTAGTTTCAGCAAATGAATACTTTATTAAATGTTATATACAAAATGTGTGGTTTTGTGTATCTTGTGACTAGTAAATGTGTTCTGAATTGCGTAGTTTTATTTGCCTTACACTGAAAAGAAAAAGGAGAAAAAATCAACCCGTATGGTGTTGGAAATCTTGAGCAATTAAGGTCCTCGCTGTAGAAGATTCCCGAAGAAAGAAAAGAAAAAAAAGGAAATCAACAAAAACTTTTACTTATTCAAAAATTTTCTTTAAAGAAAATTATTTATATTTATTATCGGTATTTATTTCGTTTCTTTCCCTCTCTTTTCCAGTTGTTTTTTTTTGAGATTTCTTTTTATATTCTTAGTAAAAAGTGAAAATTCATAAACAGTAATAAAGTTTTAAAATGTCAAGAGTTTTATAATATATATTTTCAATTAAAAATTCGATGTTTTTTTTTTCAAGTAGAATTAAGAGATAACCTTCTTAGTAAGAGAATAAGATATTAAATCTAACCCCTTCGGTACCAGAGGAGACACCAACCACATTCAAAGAAAAAAAATAGAAAGAGACTTGAAGAATGAAATAGAAGTTTTTATATAAATAAATTTGAAACCACCAACAACCTATCTGTGTTATTTATTAAATCAATCTCGCGAAATAATAATTAAAGCTAAATAGGCAATTGCTTCTTCAGTTAGGCTCAAATGATTCCTTTGTTGGCAAAGTGTTTTGGTTACCTGCTTCAATACAAATGTATCTCCATCAGAATTTTCCCATCATTTTTTTGTTCACAGTTTTTGTTTAGAGTTGATCAATTATTTTTTTGACTTACTGCTTACTACAAATATTTTTATTTTTCATTTCCTTGAATTTTCTTTCTTTCTTCTTTTATAGTACCCCCTAGTACCACTCCGTAGAATATTTTCAGTATCTGTTCTAATTATTTGCTGACAACCAACTCTCTCTTCCTCTCATCTCTCATTCCTCTCCTCTCTCCTCGGTCATCGCATCTCCTGTTCTCTCCCATCTCGCCACCCTCCTCCTCTCCTTCTCTCCCCTCCTCTCCTCTCTCTCTCCTCTCTCCTTCCTCTCTCCCCCCTCTCTCTCTATCTCCCCTCTCCTCTCTCTTCTCTATATATAATATATATATATTTAATAAATATATATATATATATATATATATATTAATATATATATAATTATATATATATATATATATATTATATATATATATATAATATATAATAATATATATATAATATATATATATATATATATATAATATATATATATATATATTATATATATATATATATATATATATATATATATATATATATATAAAAAATTAGTTTGGTTTATTATATATATATATATAATAATATATTATATATTATATATATTATATATATATATCTCAACCTGAGTTTTCCACTTTTTATTTTTACATAATTTTTCATCCTGTTTTTCTCATATATTCTAACCAATCCATTTCCTTACCCAAAATTTTGTAGTCTAGTCGTTAAAATTCTTGTTTCCATTTTTTATTTTAAAGGTTTACAACTTTATTTATTTCTTCGTCTTCCGTTTCTTCTACTTTCTTCATAATTTCATTAAATTAATCAATGGTTACTCTTCAATCACGAAGAATTCAACCAGACTAACAAACCATAACTTATAGACTTGGTACATTTTGTTCACCTGAAGTAATGCACCCCAAAAAGAAATTTGTGACCAGGGTTTGTGTGGTTAGGGAAATATTTTATACTCCATTACCCTAAAAAGTGATTGGCGTCCATTTTCCTTTTTCGTTTTATGTCATAAGATTATATTGTCAGCGGGTCAAAATTTAGGAGATAAAGCTTTTGGGCAAGGCACTAGCGTGTTATTGTCAGTTGTGACTTGTGAAGTAGTTTGATTGCGTGAGTCACTACCAAAGGTTTATATGACAGAGGCCACACATGCAGCTACAAATCTGACAAACTAAAGAATTTGAGTTATGACACATATTTATTGATCACGAAATCATGCGAAAACCTTTTGTGACGTTCCTGTTTTATCGTTTCTTACTTCACTTGCAAATGTTGAACGGAATGACCAGTAAACCTTTGGTGTTTTGCGCCTCTTTTGTATACACACACACACACACACACCTACACACACACCTACACATACACACAAACACACACTCACACACACACATATATATATATATATATATATATATATATATATATATATATATATATATATTATATATATATAGAATAAGATAGATATATATATGTAGGCAAGTTAAATAAATATATATACATTTATATATATATATATATATATAAAAATTTATATATATAGACAATAAGAATATATAAATATATATATTATAATATTATATATATATATATATATAATATATATTAATATAATATATATATATATATATATATATATATAAAATGTCCCTTTGGTGAGCCTAGACTGAAGGCTTATCAAATTGCACCAGAGTTGGATGAAATTTCCAAACCCAAATTATGTGAGATTTAAGGGAAGACCTGCCCCTGTACATTGAGCTTGAAAGTGTATCAAACCAATGGTAAATAAATAAAGGGATTAAGTTTCAGACTTTACCTGTAAAGTAAATATAATAATATTGAGGCATGGGGTTAAGTTTGGGGTCAGGGAGTTGGCAGAGAAAGGATGAGACTGTTAAAGAGCGTGTCACAACGCGAACCTTTTTCAAAGGAAGAGGTTTTCCAACTGGTAGTTCAGAAGGGAATAGTTTAAAGAGAGCGCGTTGTCACAACAAGTTGACAGGTAGAAAGAGAACTGGAGGAGTTTATATATATAATATATAGTAATATTATATATATATATATATATATATATATATATATATATATATATATAATATATATAATATAATAGTATATATATATTAATATATATATATATATATACTTTAATTTGTCGCCCCCGCCCTCTCGTATGAGAAACGGGCTTCCTCGAGATATCTTGCCACGACATCAGAGCGGTCCCATAGATCTGCTAAAAAAAGCACGTTGAAGTTGTGCCTGATGTTCGTTAAGTCGCGGCAGTCTAGCACGAGATGTTCTGTGTCGTCTTTAACCTGGGAAAAGTATCTTTCCCAGTGAGGGGATAGTGCTTTACTGATTCTAAATTTGCATTCTTGAAGGGAGGGCTTTGTTCCGTAAGGGATATTTCTTTCAGACGTGTTTGAGGTAGTGTGTTATTTGGATATGCGGAGATAGTTCTTAAAGTTAATTGTGTGTGAATATGCTTAGTAATGGGAACATCTTTAGGTGGAGGGGGGAAGCGTGCTGTATATATCAGAAAAGTATAATGCTGGTGTGATTTTTTTTCTTCTAGGTGAGGGAGTGTTGTAATGTTTGATGTTAAGGGGTGATTTATTGAGAGATTTACTGTAAAATTGACAGTCTGTCATACCAAGATGAACTTTTAAAGGGAAATTTTTTGTTTAGTAAATGGATGAGGAAAGGCAGCCCGTTATTATCCTGAGATCTTTATTTTGCAGGGCTTCTAATTTTTCCATATTGGATTGTGATATTGTGGGAGCCCAGGCAGGTGATGCATAATTTATTAAGGGTCGGATGTATTGTCTGTATACTATTGTGAAAGTTTCTTTTTGTTGGCCAAAGTTTGCTTAGTTTGTGTTTTCAGTGCATTTAATTTATGTTTGGCTCTTGAAGTGATATTGTTGATGTGTGGAGTGAATGTTATATGTGTACCAAAGATCAACCCATTGATGGTTGGTTGGCTGTTAAATATTGGGGATTTTGGGACTCCATTTTAGCCCTTACCTAAAAATGGACATAAAATTTTTAATTTTCAGACAATTTTGATTGGGAAAAAAGCAAACCGCAGCTTTTTTTTTTTTACCTCTAAAACGTCATTTACGGGTGTTTTTCTGTGTCTGTGGTCATTGTTTCGGCATTTTCATTTTTTCAGAACCTAATTTTTTGACATTTTTTCGTATCAACTTCTACAATTTTTTTTTCCAAATGACTTCAAACTTAAAATATACATAGATGGGTCCTTTACGCACAAAATGCATGAAGTAGTTTTTTGATTTTTGGAAAATTGTGCTCAGCAATTAAAAAAAAAAGTAGGTTTTGAAATTCGACATTCGACAGCACCACAAAATTACTCATAATTGGTTACAAAACCTAGTGCCGGAAAAATCATGTCGACCAATGTAATGTCTACTTCTAAGAAATTAGAACATTTAAAAGGAAATCTTTGTCTGTCTAGAACAATAATAGAATATTGTTATGAAAATTTGTCAAATCTTTGAAGTAAATATGTCGAATCGAAGAACTTTTAAGTTTTTTAACTCCTAAATAGCTATTGTTTTCAAATAGCTAAAATTTAGGGAATAAAAACAAAGTTTGCATGAAAAAAAAACATTAACTTTATGCAATCAAAACGAATATCCGATACTGAACTAAATTGTAATATTCAGTTTTCTAACCCGGTTAACTACATAATTAAATCTAAATAAAGTAAAAGAAAGCTTACTGCTGTGCAAAAATTTAATAGATACTTCCGTGCTTTAGCACCGTCAGATTTACATTTTTTTCCCTAAAGATAATTTATTTGAGAGGTATTTATTTAATTAGAACAAGAATTTCCAGTTGTTATTTTGTATTCACTTCCTCATAGAGCACATTCTACTCGAGGAGGTATGGGTTCAAAAATTAAGATAATTGTAAGCATTAGCTAATATGCAAACTTATTAATCCATCATTGCCGTCTAGGATTCCAAATGTATACGCAGTTTGTGCTTTATTTCTAACTATACCTCTGGCTCTCACTAGCTTTGAGAAATCGTTTTCTGCTTTAAAATCCATAAATACAACAAATTTTTGGGTTTAGTGGCGTTGTCTATTTAAAAAATAGAAAGTTGAGCCAGAAGCATAAAAAGAATACATTACATCGTTTGGCCGAAGCAAAATCAAAAAAGAAAACTATTTCAGTAATTCACATAACAATTTAAATATATTATAATTCATCAGTGTTTTCACCTACTTGTATTAAAAATATTAAACAGGGATCAATTTTAAATCTTGAACCAAGACCGACATATTTCAAGCTACGCTAATATCTTCTTTCTTCTCATTTTCTGAGAACAATTTAATTGCATGTGTGTTCACATGTGTGTTCACATCTCATCGTAAGATAGTTTAATTATTTGTGACAGAACAGTACATTCAGTCATTGATGAATAACCTATTTCAATACAGAATAATTCATTGCCTTTAGGTTAGGTGCTGACAAGCAAAAATCAGTTGTAAAACAAATTGATTGTGTGAGTCACTACCAAAGATTAAAATGGCACTGATCACAGACACACACAGCTGTAAATCTGACAAAGCTAATAAATTCTTTCGAAACAAACTTATTAATTGCACAGCCACGTGTAAGTTGTAGCACCTTTCTTACCTATTTTTAGTATTTTTAACATGTCTGAGCTCACTTCCACTGTACAATTGCATAATCATTTAACTTTAGTGCTGTCACTCCTTATAATATATTATATATATATATTATATATATTATAGATATATATATATATTATATAGTATTATTATATATTATATATATATATATATATATATTATATATATATATAGTATATATAATATATATATATTTTATATTATATTGTAAACCAAAGAACATTAGGAAGAATTAAGAAAACTGCTCTAGTTCTCACGGGATTGAACCTCCGCAGTTGCGAATGAGGACAAATATACCCGATGCTTTAATACTGGACCATGCCATCGTCCAACCCAAAAAAGTTGGAATTAAGAGACTTTTTCCAATCCCACCGAGCCTCCCTTAAGGCGTACATCAAACAGGTGTCCAGCCTGTCCTTACCCATTGTTCCTTATATTTTATTTAGAAAGTGTTAAATATTGCATATATAATCGCAATTGCATATGTTTGTAAACAAAAGAACATAAATGGGAAGATTAAGGAATACTGCCTTCTCCAGGATTGGGAACATCCTGTTTGATGTCGCCTTGAGGGAGGCTCGGTTGCTTTTAAAACCTGTTCTTTAGAATTCCACTTTTTTGCGGTTGGAGGATGGCTCAGTGGTAAAGGCATCGGGATATTGTCCTTATTCGCCAACAACGGCGGGTGGTTCAATTCCCGAGAAGGGCAGTATTTATACTTAATCTTCCCATTTATGTTCTTTTTGTTTACAAAACATAATTAATTGCGATTATATGCAATATTTAACATCTATATATATATATATATTATATATATATATATATATTTATATATATATATATATATATATATTATATATATATATATATATATTATTAAATATAAATATATATATATATCTATATATATATATATATATATATATATATATATATATATATAATTATATATATATATATATATATATATATAGTATTATTATATATATATATAATATATATTTATATATAATTTAATAATTTATATATAATATATATATATATAATTAATTATTAAATTATTTCTATATATATATTATATATATATATAGTATAATATATATATAATATATTATATTGAAAAAGTTAAGTATTAAAACATTTAATTAAGTACTTAAAAATTTAAACCTTTAATTATTGAAACATTTAACAATTTAACATTAAAACATTAAAGCAATTAAACATATAAACATTTAATTATTCAAACTTTTAATCATTTAAGCATTACGACATCTAAGCAATTAATAATTTAAACATTTAAAAAAAAAAAATACTACTAAAACCCTTTTCAACGGAGCGAGACATTAGTTTTGTGTTCAGGGTGACACGGGTTGTACTAATATCTCTTCTTTTTTTTTTTTTTCAAAATTTTTATTCTTATCTCTCAGCACAAGAGTAGCTCAACGTGGCAGTAGTTTTTAACCTAAATGATTTACTTGCTTTTTTGTCACTACTAACTTAAACTGTTTTATTAAACTAAATAATTTGCAATGTCAAAGTCCATCTTAATGAAATTATAAAGGCAATAAAATGTTGCGCAAGCAATTTTTATTATTGCTGATTAATATTTTCCCATACAATTTCAATTTAGCCTAGGTCAGCAAAATTCACTCGACACGGTTTGAAAAGGTTGCCGAGGCACTGATAGAAAGTATTTTTCACTCTTTCACCGAATCTGAAATTTCTCGAAATGGTCTTGATATATTATAATATATATAATATATAATATATATATATATTATATATTAAATATATATATATAATATATTATATAATACTATATATATAATTATATTATATTATATATATATACCGTAACCGGTCCATTATAAAAGATATATGTAAGGGCACCAAGAACCGAGTATCTTCTGAACGGATTTCTAGATTTCTTTCTGTGTGCACAGCTATAAGAAGTCTTTTTACACAGAAAGGTCACTGGTTTAACATGTTGTAAAGGGCAGTAAGTTTTGAGAGGTCAAAGCGACAACATGCTTGGCACTCTCGTTAGTCCAAAAATATTGATAGTTACATTTTAATTTGGAGTCCGATTTAAAATAATAGCTTGATATTTAAAGAAGTACACATGTTATTTTTGAAACAATGGTGAAATAACTTAAATTTGGTGTTCATGTAAATACTCTAAATTAGAAATAATTAATAAAAGTAATAAACACAAATAAAGAAGCGATTCGCTATTCCAAAACTATTCTTATATTATTTTGGTCAAATTTAGGTAATACAAAAAAAATATAAAAAAGATATAATTAACATTACAGAGATCAGTCTAATTGTATAATAGTTTTGTTGACCCCAGGACAGTGACAAAGTCCCCCCCTTTCTGATCTGTGGGGAGCACAACAAATCAAAAAAAGTGGTGATAGTGAAAGTGAAAAAGGCCAAAAAACAAATATAGTGCTAAGTGAAGTGACTCATATTATTGTAAAAAAAAAAAAAAAAAAAAAAAAAAAAAAAAAAAAAAAAAAAAAAAAAAAAAATAAAAAAAAAAAAAAAAAAATTAATAAAAAACAAAAAAAAAAAATTCTTATATAACGAATAGAGTGAAGAATCCCGTTATTTTAAAAGTCGCAAGTTGTTTGAAAAAGAGCGCCATTTTCAACTAATATCGGAAAAAAAATTAAACGTGGTGGAGGACAGAAGAGACTTTGTTAAATGCCCAGCCATAAAAATAGATTCCCCGATTTAGGACCGTGAGGGTAGGGGAAAGTCAAGTACTACCCGAAAAGAATCTGCGAAAACTTCGACCGTTTCTCCCGCTTCCCCCAAATCTCCAATTAGGAGAGAAGGAAATTCGAATTCTGATGGGGAGGGAAGTCAGGACCTGCACACCCCACTACGAACAAGATCGGTTACCCCCGACAGTTTCTCCCCCCTTAGTCGAGACTCCAAAGACCAGTCTGCCTATTGGTGCCATTCCAAAATTAGATGTGCGGAATATAATGACTTGGTTACACACCATGATAACTGTATTTAAATTGAACGGGGTAGACGACCCAAAAGAGCGCGTAAAAATATTAGCCTTCGTCCTCCCTCATGATATCGTAGCGATCATCAGATTTCCATTGGGTGGAGATTGCTTTCAAAAGTTAATTGCTGATATAGAAGAAGCTTATGCTCTCAATTTTCGAAGCCAAGTCAGAGAGATTTTCAAAAAAGGATAAAAAAAGAACTCCTTTAGTTTACTTAGAGAGAGTTCGAAATATTATGGGGAGAATAGGATTTCATCTTCTAGCGGAAAACAGTGCCCTTTTGTTCATGAGTTGTTTATTAATGAGCTCCCATCTCGCATCCAAGAAAGTTTAATGACGCTGGCGGACGATAGCAGTCTTGAAAAAATTACAAAAACAGCAGATAACTTATATAAGAACTTTTATAGGAATGACTATGAAACCCCCCATGAAAGAAGGGGGAGATAATATTTGGGGCAGTAAATCATCTTCAAGGAGATTATTTCCGGAACCAAGAGAGAGGATCACATGAGGAGAGTCGAAATACAAACAATAACAACGACCACCCGGTTTTAGAAGAGGCTAAAGTAAATAAAGAGTTCTTTCGAGAGATGAAAGGACTTCTAAAGTCTCTTTACCAAGTCGCCGGACAGCTGGATGAAGCCGCTGCCAAACCTACCCAGAAAGAAGAACAACCACAATCTCAAAATAGAAGATATGCTCCGAGAGAACGTCGACATGGCAACACTGTTAGCGCCGAACTGTTGGGTGAACTGTGTAAGCCCCACGCAAGTCACTAACTATATTTAGATAGAAAATGCCTTTAGTAAAATTAAAAGAATATCAGCAAATAAGGTAGTAAGGAATATTCTTCAGGTATGTGATTTATACAAATTTGATTATTAAAGTAGCAAAGTTGTAACTCGTGTAACTTTGTAACCACGGCCTCAGTAACTCTGATTATAATTTAGTGGTAAACGCCGGGTCCCAATTAAGAGGGTCAACATGTCCCAATGTCTGACGATTTTTTAAGAGACCTAAAGTAGGTCGTTAAAAAAGGTCCAAATAAAGGATTGATTTGGCCAATTTGATTAAAGTAGCAAAGTTGTACCTCGTGTAACTTTGTAACCACGGCCTCAGTAACTCTGACTATAATTTCGTTGTAAATGGCGTTCCTAATTAAGAGGGTCCACATGTTCGAATTTCTGATGATTTTTTTTAGAGACCCAAAGTAGGTCGCTAAAAAGGGTCCAAATAAAGGATTGATTTATGCCAATTTGATTATAAGTAGCGAAGTTGTACCTCGTGTAACTTTGTAATCACGGCCTCAGTAACTCTGACTATAATTTCGTTGTAAAAGGCGGGCCCAATTAAGAGGGCCCACATGTCCGAATTTCTGACGATTTTTTTTTAGAGACCCAAAGTAGGTCGTTAAAAGTTAAAAAGGGTCCAAATAAAGGATTGATTTATGCCAATTTGATTATAAGTAGCAAAGTTGTAACTCGTGTAACTTTGTAACCACGGCCTCAGTAACTCTGATTATAATTTCGTTGTAAAAAGCGGGTCCCAATTAAGAGGGTCCCTATGTCCAAATGTGTGACGGTTATTTAGGGACCAAATGTAGGTCATTAAAAAGGTTCCAAATAAAGGATTGATTTTTGCCAATTTGATTAAAGTAGCAAAGTTGTAACTCATCTAACTTTGTAACCACGGTCCTCGGTAACATCTGATTATAATTTTAGTAAGAAAAGCAGGTCCATTAGAGGGTCCAAACATGTCCGAATGTTGACGATTTTTTTTAGAGACCCAAGTAGGTCGTTAAAAGGGTCCAAATAAAGGATTGATTTATTCCAATTTGGATTATTATAAAGTAGCAAAGTTGTAACTCGTGTAACTTTGTAACCACGGCCATCAGTAACTCTGATTATAATTTAGTATTAAAAAGCGGATCCCAATTAAGAGGGTCCACATGTCCAAATGTGGAACGATTTTTTTTAGAGACCAAAAATAGGTCGCGTTAAAAAGGGTCCAAATAATGGATTGATTTTTTCCCAATTTGATTAAAGTAGCAAAGTTGTAACTCTGTAAACTTAGTAACCACGCTCTTCCTTTAAGGGGTTATAATTTCTTGTAAAAAGCGATGCCCCAATTAAGAGTGTCCACAATGTCCGAATGTGTGCGTTTTTTTAGGGATCAAAAAGTTAGGTCGTTAAAAGAAGGGTCCAGAATAAAAGTGATTGATCTTTGTCAATTTGGATTTAAGTACAAAAGTTGTAAACTCGAAATGTAACTTTGTAACACGGCCTCGGTAAACCTCTGTTATAAATTAATTTAGTTGTAAAAAGCGGGGTTCCCAATTAAGAGGGTAACATGTCTCCGAATAGTCTGACCGATTTTTTTTCTTAAAAACATCTTTAATTTTGTTTACATTATTCTGTAAAAGGAAGTTATTTATGAAAATTTAATTATTAAAGTTTCAAAGTTGTAAACTCGGTGTAAACTTTGTAACGCATGGCCTTCAGTAACTCTGATTATATTTCTTTTGTAAAAAAGCGGTCCCAATAAGAAGGGTCCACATGTCGAATGTCTGAAGACCGATTTTTCTAAAAAAGAGATTCCAAAGTAAGGTCGTTAAAAAAAGGGTCCAAAATAAAGGATTGGATTATGCCATTTTGATTATTAAGTAGCAAAAGTTGTAACTCGTGTAAACTTTGTAAACCACTCGATTATAATTTCTCTCTTAGTAAACGAGTTCCCCCAATTAAGATGGGTCCACATATTATATCCGAAAGATGCCTGACGATTTTTTTTAGAGACCCAAAGTAGGTCGTTAAAAAAGTTCCAAATAAATTATTGATTGATGCCAATTTGATTAAAATAGCAAAGTTGTAACTCTTTAAATTTGTAACCACGTCCTCAGTAACTCTGATTTTCATTTTGTTGTAAAATGCAGTGTCCTAATTAAGAGGGTCCACATGTCCGGATGTCTTACGATTTGTTTATACTGTTAGCAAAGAATGTGTATATATTTTCTACAAAATCGAAAAAAATATGCAGTTACGATACAAACATTCTATTTATTAATTTATTTTAATTTATTTTTTTTTTATGATTCTATTTTATTTTTTATTTTTTTTATATATATATTATATATTATATATTATATATATATTAATATATATATATATATATTATATATATATTATATATATATATATATATATATATATATATTTATATATAACATAAAACTTTATATATATTTATATTATGTATTTATATTAATTAATTATATATATATATATATATATATGTATGTTACTTATACATTTATTTTATTATTTATTTGATTATTTATGTTTTATTACTTTTATTTATTTATTTATTTATTTTATTTATTAAATTATTTAATTTATTTTTTTATGTTTTTTTTATTTTTTATTTTATTTTTTAAATAATAAAATTATATTTATTATTATTTTAATTTATTTTATTTATGATTTATTTATTATTATGTTTATCTATTATTTATTTTATTTTATTTATTAATATGTTTATTTTGTTTGCTTATTTATTTATTAATTTATTATTTATGTCTAATTTTTTTTTTTTTTTTTTTTTTTTTTTTTTTTCATTTTGGTTTTATTTTGTTTTTTATTTTATTTTTTTATATTTATTTTCTATTTTTTTTAATTCTTTTTTGTTTTATTTATATTTTCTATATTTTATTTATTTATTTTTTATTTATTAATATGTTTACGTGGCGTTTTCTAACATCAAATTAATAACATTTAATTTAGAAATAATAGACATTTTTCCTTCAAAAATATTTGTGATTATAAAATTTTTTAGGTCCTTTATTAAACCAGGGGCAATAATAAAATTAGTATCGGAATGGTTGGTAATGCTTATCTCACAGAAATTATTTACGCTACGCTAAGAAAATTGCATTCATTTTCTTCAATTGTTGTTACCGAAAAAAAAAGAAATTAATTTTAATTTTATGCACCGGTGTTCCCGGAAGCCCGCGGTAGCCCGCTGGCGGTCTGCCATGAATGGGGGTCGACCTGTAACCCACCCTACGGTATTCGTTAATTAAAAAAAAAAAAAAACAGTGTCATTGGGCGTCTACCTTTGCTCTACTATTATCTATTTTCAAATAAAGAATTTAAACTGAAATAAATTACTTAAGTTTACTCATTTTATAAGCTTAAGTGTGAAGCCCCAAAAAATATATATAAATTTCTTTTTACTTTTTTGTTAATATTAATTAAATTATATTTGAAAATTTACCATTACAAAGAAAGTTTGTCTTTTTCAGTTTCAAAAATTTAGGATCATAAAATGCATTTCCAGTCTTACCAACTTTACAAAGCTTAAATTTTTTATTGCCCCCTGGTTTAATAAAGGTCCAAAAAATTTGTTATGGGCAATGCAATATTATATTTGTTTTACTTTTTAGCGGCAAATTTTGCAAATTTAATAGTGCAAAATATAAATAATGATTGTGTTGGGCTACATTGTAAAAGCATTTTACCACTTACTATCAATATTACACCTGCCAATGTGAGGCTGCTGGGGTGACTTTATAACAAATAATGTAAATTACGTAAATGATATTATTTGTTAATTCTGAAAAAAAATATAATGAATAAAAAGATTTTTTGGGTTATTTACTGGTTCTGTTGAGTTACTTTCTGAAATATTGTTTTCCAATGCCTTTACTACCAATATTACACCTGTCACCAAGTAACCCTACATTGCGGGGTGATTACTGTGACATATGCTAATATTAGTAAATAACTCAGCGGTTGTTTATGTTTATAGATTTGATCGGCACAGCTAGTAATATGCAGGAGTATGAGTAATATAAACAGAGTTTTGATTTCAATAATGAATTTTCTGAATAGATAGAATACTGAAGAAGTAATGTTTATTATTCTAATTCTGATGTACCTGTGGCGCACCATTTTTTGATTGTCAAGCGAAAAATTGCAATGTACAAAAGTACCAAACGCTAGGATCTATTATTAATGTTGAGAATATCACTAATGTTACATCTGGCTCTCACAATTAGGTCTGACTTATGGTCATAACGCATTGTATAAATTGCTCATTATTTATAACGTGCCACTGTAATTACACTTTAGATTATTTATAATAAAGTACCTCCTAAACTGGCACAAAGCGACCCCTTATGGGTATGTGGGCATCGACTTTTGGGCGGATTGTTAACTTAATTTCTTAGGTACATTACATTAATTAGATGATATTTTCGTGTCATATGTTCTTTTGTTATAGTTAGTTTATCCTGATGAATGACTCCATTGTTCATCATGTTTTCATACACGAATCAATGCCTTCTTTACTAGGCGTATTGACTCCGTTACTATCAGTCTATCTTGAAATTATTAACATGACTCTATTGTCTACAGTATCAATCCGGTCATATAGATACATCTAGGTTAAATTTAGGCCAACAGCATTATGCCCTAGTAAAACTGGATATAAAACAATAAATGAATAGAAGAAAAATGAAGACAAGGTAGATACCAAACAAGAAATATATAGACAACAACTAGAAAAAATACGAAAAATTTATATATATATCGACTAGAAAACATAACAATAGAAATAACCCCAGAAAGAGAAATAAATAACAAATATAATTATAGGAATACTCAAGCGCTTGATAAATACAGCACTAGCTCATTTAGCACATATATATGTTTAGATTTATTAGAAAATCACTGATATATATTAAACAACAATTATATTTTAATAAAATGGAAATCTAAATTTGATTTAGTATGTATCCTATATTAAGACCTATATTATTGTTCTTATACGATAAGATATAATGACTTTCTATTAAATTTGTATGTACATTTTTTAGTTTGAGTTATACGAAGCAGAATTACTCCCAGCGTTTATTACCTCAGTCAGCAGTAGGCATGTCCGTGCGACCGGTCTGCATATGTCTAGTCACGTTGGAGATCCTACAGGTATTGTGTAATCGATCGACGTCACGTACGATTAGTCCGCCCGACCTCGTGCGTGGGATGAATGTTACTCTAAGTATCTCTCGTTCTTGTGGTCATTAATTGTGGTGTCGCAGGGCTCTGCTTCAATATCTAAAATCGGCTCTCCTCATTGCGTGGTAACTGGTTAGACTAACGTCGCTCATCCTCTTTTCGCTCCGTCGACGCTCTGAAAGACGGTCAGCTTGCATGAGTAAGTATTGTCCGTTTATTAAACTGTAAAATTCGCATAGAATGTTATCAATTAATTTTTTTTTCGACGAATCCTTTATAGTAGACGGATGTCGATTGATTAAGATGCTGTTGAGTAGATTCTTGTTCTCAGTACTGAAGTTCCTTAGAAGTGATTGTCGGAAAGTGATTATGTAAGATAAAATTCAATAAATCTGTACGTATAGTTATTGGATTATATAATCTATTGTTTCATAGTAGTAGTTAAAGAAAAGTAAATAGAACAGTTTTAAGTATGAATGGCTAATGAGTAGTTAAATAATAGGAGGGAAACAGACTATATTTTTAAACATTAAATAACGTAATGTACTCTAAGTTATTATAGAGAAATTGAAAAGCAAATAAATAAGAAAGAACTAACAAATTTATTAGGAACTTCGAGTATGCTCGGATGGATTTTTCTGTATATTATTTTACTTTATAAGTCTGATTTAACTCATATTTAGTGCATTTCTATTAATTACAATATATATGTATTTTGACCAAGATTCTTTCGACTATGTAATGCTAATTTTTTATTATTTTCACTAAGATCGCAATCTCGATTTTAATACCCCTTATATAGAAACACATTTTGTCACTGCCATTTTATGAAAGTGCCAAGGTAAATTACCATCTTTAAATACAAATGTATAAACAAACGTTAGTTTCATTAGCGATTGTGCTTTTAATAGGGGTTGATCGTACTTGTACTTTGTAAATAATTATCCTTATAAGAGGATTTGCATATAAAATATCAACATTACTATTACTATTAAATATTATTATTATATCACTCGTTACATATTCCTAATCAAAATTAAATAAAAATAGACTCGAAGAAATTGTTGAGGAGGGATTTCCATTAATAATCCTTCATCAACCAACTACCCCCCCCCCCTATCATCTCCTTGGAGTTTGCAGCTTCTGATGATAGTTTGGTACGACCAATATTCTTCCGACTTGCACTTATACAGCCATATTTTTATTATTTTCACAAATTTCGCAATCTCGACTCTAACACTCCTTATATAGTACCACTTTTTGTCACTGCCATTTCATGGCAGTGCCAAGGTAAATTTCCATCTTTAAAGGCAAATGAATAAACAAACGTTAGTTTCACTAACGATTGTGTTTGGTAGTGGGTTGACTAAATTTGTCCTTTGTAAATAATTATACTTATAAAAAGATTTGTATATAAAATATCAATATTATGAAAAAATTATATTGATACAGTTATCAGTTAACAAAATAATTAAATGTATCCAAAAAAATACACTTAATCAGCTCTCAGCTGAGAGAATTTCATCTCACACCGATCAGCTAATGGGCGAAAGAGAGTTGTATAGTACCATACAAATATCAGCTGAGAGCATATGCTCTCTCTTCTCTCTCTGCCTTCTAATAATATAAACTGAAATTACAGTATTGCTTCATATTACTGTAATTCCCTTAGTAATTGTTGAAATTGTCTGAAATTTGTTCTCTCTCTTTACTCTCTTTCTCTCTCTGCTCGTATCAACGATTCTCTTGAAGATGAGCCCAACTGCTAAACTTTTTTTTCTTCTTTTTACAATTATCACCCCTCCCCCTCACTGCAAAGCTAAATTCGCAAGGATAGGCTGCCAAAAAATAATAAAAGCGATAAAAATAAAAGCCATATTAATCCCAACCTAACGTATATTTCGCAGGTGAACACAGATGCAATCTGTAAAGTTAGGGAGATTAAATTTAGCAGGAAACAGAAGAAGGAAGAAAATTCCCGAGAACAGAGGTTGCTGGAAAGAACGAAGCACCACAACAAACAAACCTGGAGTTGTCAAAGTTCACAAAAAAATTCATTTTAAGACACTGCAACTCTGCAACGAGGAGTTTGTAAAGGTGGTCGCATGCAAATGGTCAGTTTCCTCGAGCACCTGCCGCTGTAGTTCCTATAGAAAAGAGGAAAAGTACCAACGTCGCGTCGCAAAGATAAAAGGTGAAGCGAATTGGAAAGTACGAGACAGTTTATAAGCCCTTCGGAATTTGATTCAACCCTATCTAAAAGACGCGTAAAACCTCAGTCCCCAGATATGAGAACAGTCCATACAAGGCCGGATGAGACCCCCTGTATAGCTAGAATAACCGAGAAGAGAGAGAGAGAGAGAGATGAGAGAGAAAGAGCAGAGAGAGAGAGAAGAGAGAGAGAGAGAGAGAGAACTCAGTTTTAACAGAATTTCCATCTTCTTTGAGGCTGCCTTAGCAATTGTTGTGATATAAGGATTCAATTTTTTTTGTTTGTGTTAAGGTGAAGGTTGTTTATATTGTCATCAGGAGGTAAGGAATAACTGTAGAAAGAGATAGAAAAGTTAGTAACGTTGCTCCGATGATTTTTTACATCGCTACAGCTTATTATAAACTCCTTCAAAGTTTTCCCGCCTTCGGAGAGATGTATTTGACATTCTGGTACTGCTAACTGATTTTCTTGGAATGAATACTGCTTCGGAGAAAGGTGCACCGCACAATACCAAGGTGATTCTCTGGGATGGAGGTGTATATTATTTTCCACCCACCAACGAAAACTTGACTGAATTCTGCTTGTGCCTATACTACTCTTATCAGAGATGCTGCCGTCAGAAACTTAAATTTTTTCAGACCTTAAAAACTCATTCTACTTACCTTTAATCTCGGAAGTGATAAATCCATTTTCCACAATGTTAAGAGCTTATTTATTTGCGGGAAATGTAATAACCTTTCTGGTGGTGTAAGCTCCCCTTCTCGCGGTTTCTGGCATTTTGGTAAAAAAGGTGCACTTCTTCTTCTTCTTCTTCTTCTTCTTCTTCTTCTTCTTCTTCTTCTTTCTTCTTCTTCTTTTTTTTTTTTTTTCCTTTGATGTTTTCCGCATAGAACATATCTGTTCTAATACGGTGATCTAATCGATCACACTGAATAACTGTATTAAATATTTTTGATGTTTATCGCATAGAAAACATATCTGTTCTAAGAAGGTGATCTAATCATCCACCACAATAAATAAACAAAAATACTTAACATACTATGATGTTTGTTGTTTAGAAGCAGATCTGCTCTAAGTGAGCAGACTCATATGTTACATAGAAATAGGTAAAATAATATGCTTATTTCAAAAATACATAACAGGTTTTTTTAATAACTGTAGACACATCCAACAAATTAAATAAACAAAAATACTAAACAGACTAGCCTTGAGTGGACTGTAAACCAAACAAGAAAGTTTCTTCTAGTCTTTCTTCTTCTTTTCTTCTTCTTCTCTTCTTCTGTCTTCTTCTTCTTCTTCTTCTTCTTCTTCTTCTTCCTTCTCTTGTTTCCTCTGACTGTTCTACAGCTGTCATACCTTCTGCTAAAGTTATATCTTTCACTCAAACTTTTGTTTCAATTTCTAGTTTAGATGATTTCGGTGTTATTCCTCTTTTTCCATCAATCCGAACAAATTTGTGCATATTTGAATATTTTTTAAGATGTGATTTTCGTTCCCTCTGAACTGAAAAACTTATAATTTCTGGGTTCCACTCAACCTTGATAAAACATTTTGACTCTTTCTATTAACTCCCACAGAGCTTTCTTTACTTTTGGAATCGTACACTACTAATACAGTCCGTGCCAAAGAAAAGGTCACAGGTCTTGATCTTATAGTTATCGACCTATGTTTAGTTTGCGTTCCTCTCAAAGTTTAGAATCCATCCAGATTTGAAAACCTTTTATTTCTTCTAATCTAGGTAAGGTTTCCGTAAGAGTCACGGAACTTGTAACCTTCTTTCCTTACTGTCTGTCCATTAATTTTCTGCTTCGGCATTTCATTAAATTTTTTTTATTTAAAATTGGCACCTTACGGGAACTGCCCTATTCTAGTAGGGGAACTACCCTAGGTAGATGCTACCTATTATCCGGGCAAGGGTGCGAACGATAGCCTCTTACCTTGCTATTCTCGTTCTACAGATTGTTCTACTGTTGCTGCAGAAACCTAACCTAACCTAACTTAACCTAACCTAGCCGCTGGATATTTCTAAAGCTTTGGACAGAATTTGACTTAAAATTTTGATTCCAACCTTCCCTTATTTGGCATACATGATTTTCTCCTTAACCTTTCCTCTGCTTTCTTTTCCAGTCGGTGAATATTAGATGTTGCAGACAGCCACCGTTCATCCCTTAAATCTATAGTGTTCTATAAAGTTCTGTTCTATCCGTTATTTTTTTTTATTTACCCCTAACGTGGCACAAATAGGTGGAGAGACAGAGTCGCAAGGCGAAGGGTTAGGGTTCGATCAGTCGTGCGGACTCTAGGTAGTAATTACCTAGAGTAGTTTCCCTCTTATAATAGAGTAATGCCCATGAGGTGCCTACTTAAAAAAAAAAATTATTTCCTACTATTTCATTTCCTATCCTCTCCTATGCAGGTGTCTTCACACATCATTTTCCCCTCATTTTCCAAATAACCCTCCCCCATTCATCATCCCCTCATTTTCCAAATACCCTCCCCCATTCATTATCCCCTCATTTTTCAAATAACCCTCCCCCTTCAATCCGCTCAGCGCTAGAAGGGCCCCCTAGTGGCAACTAGAATCTGACATCTCGAATTTCTTTAGCATTGAGAACAAGGTTTGTTTTCAATTATTCTTCATTCTTCAGATTCCCATCTATTCCACTCCACATAAATTTTTCACCGGCTATGCATTCTTCTTTTGAAAACACAAACCCAAACTCTTCGTCTGACCTGCGATATATTTGGTGCTTATTCTTGTGACCTTAATTGGAAGGTTCATATTACTTTTTTTAAAACAAGCTTCTAAAAGGGGGTGTTCTGAGGCACATTTTCAGAATATGCTTCACTCCACTGCAGGTGTGAAGGACAGGGGGCGTGCCCGGATTAGAGTAGTGCCGCATGCATCTGGAGTGAACTAAACTAACACTGTGCCTCTCGATAAAATTTGTTGAGCTTTAGGGCTGGAGAATATTGATTTTCAAGTGATTGGTCTGCACCGATAGTGCATGCATTCTTTGTTCATCTTATTATAATACCGGTACATGCTCTGCCTGAGCTCTTCAAAGTCACATACCGCCTCCGAATTGAGAAAAGGGTCGGTGCTCGACCACCACACGTAACGACTACAATGACGCAGAATGGGGCTCATTATGCCGCCTCACGCGCGTAAAAGCAACAAATTACAAAGAACCCTCGTCAATTGGAGAACAAGGTAACGTGATTTGAAGAGCTACGAGACGCAAAACAAGTCCTATTAAAGCGATGAGATGAATAAAATGTGGATGCAATAAATGACTAAATTGAATTCATTATTTACACAATAATCTCATACATTGTGAAATTTTAAATGAAAAACAGTTGGTGTGCAGTGAATCACTCCATTATGCAGTGGCGCCTATACTTCAACATGACACAGGGGCAAACGAGGCTTTTAGCCCCCCTTGAATAAATAATCAAAGAAATGATCGTGAGGAGTGAGAAATTTTGATGTGCCTCAGAAACACCACACTTTGAGAAGCTTTGTCTTGGAACAACAGAGAACCAGTAATATGAACCTGTGAATTTAAGGTCACAAGTATAAAATAAACACCAAAGAATAATTGAGGACAGACGAAGGTAGTTTGGTTTATGTGTTCTTCAAAGAAGATTGCTATGCGTGTGGTAGATGCAAAAATTATTGGGAGGCTTTGAAAGATGGGAACTGAGCTTTTGTAGTAATTTTGAAAACACCTTGTTCTCAATGCCTCAAAGAAATTCGAGATCAGAGTTCAGATTCTAGTTGATCCAACGGGGCCCTTCTAGCGTGAGCTAATTTTTGTTGAAAAGATTGAAAAGGATGTCTATCAAAATGAGGGGAGTTATGAAGGGTGAAGTCTGAAGTCTTCGACATTGGAGTAGATGTTTGATGAAGCAATAAGAGGTCTTTTATGGAAAGTAGAAAGAGTTAGGAATAAAACAGAACCATGCAGACGGCACCACTATTTCATAGAATTTAAAGGCAATGAGCGATGGCACTTCAAACAAAATACTGAAAAAAGAGAATCCAAAGAGGATATAAGACCAGAGGAAAAGATTAGAAGATATTGAAGATCGTTTTTTTAGACCTTCACCGCTAGAAGCGTTAGATTTCGAAAACTTTAAGAAACAGTAAACATAGTTAGACGAGAATATTGGCGGATATTATCTGGGAAACAAGTTAGAGATTAGTGTTCCCTGTTTTTGTTACAGCTAGCTCCTTCATCCAGCCAGAAAAAAAAGGCCAAAGTAGAAAGACAGAGTCGTGAATATATGTTAAGAACAAGGCAAAGGCATAAAGCTTGAAATCCAAGTTTTCTGGAAACATATATGGAGGGTAATACTCCATCAGAACCGTTTAAGCTTTCTTAGTGCAAGCTCTGAAAATAGCAGAGCAATAACATCTTTGAAGGACAGTGGCGATTATTAGCATACAATATGTTGGAGGCTCGAGGTGCGATTAGGAAACATTTTTGGCAATCTTGTTATAGTATGAATTGAAGGAAAGGGTTTGAGCAAAGAGTTTAGTTAGTGAATAAACGGCAGTTATGCAGACGGAAATTACTAAAAAAGGGTAAGAGGAACAATCAAAGTTTAAGATTTAACACATTTTCTTGGTTGAAAATGTCACAAATACAGGTGAGGGAGAGGGAGAGGAGAAGGAGAATGAGCCAGTAATGAAGAGGAAATTTTTACTAAGAAAAAGATTCTTTTGTTTTACCATCAGTTTATTTTCATTTATAAAAAGATTTTTTAATTTTTGGACGTCATCGCTTGACTCTAAGGGGGCAAGTGTTTCTTAGTAATGTGTGAAGCATGACACTCAGCTTTAATTCCATAAGGCCAGCGTTCCGCTAGTGGCTAATAGCACGGACAAGCCAGAGTAAACTAAGCGTTATCAAGTTTAATTAAATTAAAGATTCAGGGGTGCACGCCTCCAGCCAGAGAGAATTAACTCGCGCTCTTCACACTCGAAGAGACCCTTTTCCACGGGAAACTGTAGTCCATTCCATGGGAAATCATAAGAAGTACCGACCGTAAGTACGGACCGTAAAGAGTTACGATAACACAATTACGCACAGAAACCACGAAACAGTGCACATCAATAAAAGGCGTTTTCTGCGCCGTAGTCGGGGGGTCTTTCTTGCGGACGACCTTGAAGAGATAGAACAAGAAAACAGATATAAGAAATGGTCGGAGGAACCCAGAGTAGAAAAGAATATTACAGAGGAAGATAAGAGTTAGAGATTAGAAAAGGTCTAGAATGTTGGGTTCATATTCAGAGGCGATCGGAAGATACCGAGTGAGGAAAACGGCACAACTTGCTACATTGGTAATCTGAAATTAGATAGATAAGCCCTGAGCAAGTCTTCATAAACTTATTTAAATTTTAGAGGGAAGCAGTATGCGGTGCAGCGATGAACGCTTGAAATAAACCACAGAAATAATTGATTGTCATGAGTATCGTTGTCACAGAAGAGATATTAAAGAGAAATTAGTTACAATTTATTAATGACGTAGGTTATATTGAGCCATTTAGGTAGAATAATCGGAAAAACTTCAAACAAAAAGCACACCGGTGTAATACAAACGATTTTGAGCACACATTTGCACAACTGCCTTGGTCTGAAAATTGAGGGAAAAAGACCAGCAAATAATTAATAATAGGATAGTCATACAGAGTAGAGCTGTGAAAAGTCGGAACGCTTAAAACCTAAATTTCGGTTAAGGAATAAGAGATGAGGTTTAGAGAGGAGAGGTGATTGCTATCAACAAAAATGCTAAATAACATTTAAACCAGAGAAGGTTGCAGAACATATGATGAAGAAAGGCCGTACCGATTACATCATCAGATCCCCGCAATTCCTGTGAAAGGCCAACCAACATTCAATCACCGGAGCTTGTCGAAGGCATTTAATGGTGATTCGATAGTTAGGGTAATTTAATGGGAAGAGCTACCTCCGTATATGGTTCTCTAAGGCTAATGAATGGAGTGAGCTCAGACCATTTTACAAGATTTATTTATTTTCTTTTCACAGAAAGGTAAACAGTGTTGTCTAATTGTATTATTATTAGATGTAGTGATAAGGGAGAGAGCATTACCCATCGTAAGAAGAAATAATCGGAATGAATGATCACAGAACAGGGAAGAACAATTGGGCAATGGAGTGTTGCCATGGGAGGAACTCTAAGACTCATAATGTGCTCAAATTGGGTGGGTAATGTCATCGCTTTGGGGAAAATGGAAAAACTGTCCTTCTCATATATATATAATATATATATAATATATATATACCTATATATAATTAAATAATATTATATATATATTTATATGAGATATATATTATATAATGATAAATATTGATAACTAATATTATACTAAATATAATAATATACACATATTATATATAAATAATATTATTTAAAGTATTTTTTATAATCATAGATTTATATATATGATAATAAATATAGACTATAATACTATAATTATATAGATATTATATATATAATATAATGTTCGGCTGCGGTTGCGGTGCGTGGTGCGCAAATTTGGGTGCGGTGCGGTGCGCTGTGGCTCGCTCTCAGTGCGGTGCGGGCGGTGCGGTGCGGTGCGCACTGCAAAAGATAGGCCGGTGCGGTGTGGTGCGGTGCGTGGTAGGATGATGGGTGGTGCAGTGCGCAGGAGACAGAAGAAAAAGTGCATTGGTACACGACCCTCCCGGTGCGGAGCGGTAGCAGGTGTCGCGACAAAAATCAGGTGCATCGGCCAACAACGGTATTATCCACAGAGCATAACAACGTGAGGATTCAATTGGTGGGAAAGACTTTAGGAGTTGGAAGAAATGTAGCACCCGCCAGTAAGTAAAATATAACTTAACTAGTGATCATACACAATATTCAGTTGAAAATGTAAATAATATAAAACCGAAAAATTATAAAATCTAATTATAAAAAGAAACTAAAAGTAATCAGAAAAATATTCAGATAAATTTCTTCTTGCAAAAATCTACCAATGATATTTTGTCATATAGGAGCAAGCAAGTGCCTTCACGTAAAATTTGATTCTCACCCTCAAAGACTAAAGACATCCAAAAAGTAACATAAGTACTCCACAAACAACTGTTCATCTTCCTTTAGCACAAGAGATTCTTGTTTTGCCCGACAACCATCACGGTGTGTGTACCAAATTTAACTGCCCTGAGTTAGACTGTACGGTGACATATATTTGGTTACACAACTAATAGATTGTCGGACAGGGCATATCATCAACACATACTACAGTCCCAGCAAAAATCTTTCCATTGAACATTCAATACGCGGCACATATATGTCAATCACAACTCAATTAAGAATATATTTCTAAACACTTCAACAATATCTATGACGGATCGCTGGTAAAGTCCAAGACACATTAAAATTCGGCGAGAGGGCCCTCTACAGAAAAACACGCAACCAAACGATATAACATAAAATAATTTTTAGGTAAAGTTCATCACAGTCAGAACTGATATCATTTGAATTTTCTTGTATCCGGTATGGAAGCCAAATCTGATCACAGGAGCTTTACCAAGAAATAATCCTCCATCGAGTGGAAGCAAGCAATATGGACGAAAAACGCGTCGGGTAAAATCTATGAAATATATTCTTCTTCTTCTCCGTGATATATTATACTTAAAACTGTATATTAAGGAAATTAATTTAATGTACAAAAATGTAATAAAAGAAACTAAAAAAATAAAGCAAAAACTTTGTATATAAAGATAATAATAAATAATAATAGAATTATAATTTAATTAATACATAGATATAATCAAATAATAATAATAATAAATAATAATAATATAGTAATCAATAATAATAATAATAGATAATCAATAATAGTATGTAAAGATTCGGACTCCGACTCCACTTTTTACACTAGAGATCTTTGCGACTCCGATTTCCACCTGCACAGAGTGTATTTGACACTCCGACTCCGGGGAAATGCAACTCCACTGACTCCGATACTCACGACATCCTCGACAGCCTATGCCCAATATACCCGATGCTTTACCACATAAGAGAAGGCAGTATGTTCTTTAGCATTGCCCATTAAATGTTCTTTTGTTTGTTACAAACAAATATACCCGTACTGCCTAATACCACTGACGAGAAGGCAGTATTCTCTTTGACTCTTCCCATAAAATGTTCTATTTCGTTTGATTTACTTAGCTTAAGGGCGTCTGTCTGGCCTCAAACTCCCAACTTTTTGGTCAGTAAAATAAAAATTTCACCATATTTTATATTACATCTAATATATTACGAAAAGAAAAATGCCTCTACTTCATGGTGTAATTTTTGTTTCGAAATTCCGAAAGGTTTTTTTAGATACAAGGATATTATTTATAGGGGTGTCAAACTAAAAATATTCACTTCACCAGGTTCGAAAATTGCAATTCAACTTTACCGGACCTTTCCTTTATATCCATTTATAATAAATTAAATTTTTCCTTTTCGCTATAACCACCAACCCTAAGTGAGGTCTTTCTCATCATATTAAGATTGGTATGGTGATCGAGCCGGATTCGGTTCTCGTATATATATGTATTTTAAAAAGAAATTGTTTTTTTTCGGGGGAGAAACCGTCTGCAAAGTGGGAGCTGAACTATTCTGAAATCGAAACGGAGGCCGGATCTCTGGAGCCGGAGTCGGAGCCTGAGCAAAACACAAAGATATATTTTTTTTTTTAAAATTGTTTTTGGCAGGTGAAAATACTTCGGCAAAGTCGGAGCTTATATTACTGAAATGGAAACGATTTTGAGTCGGAGCTGGGAGCCGGTTTTACAGCAGGAATTCGGTGAATGGTGGAGCGTTGGAAATTTCGTATATATATATTATATTTTTTCCAATGATTATTACAAATAAACACAGATGAAAGTAATTCTACAAAGTGTGAGCTGAACAATTTTGAAAAAACCACTTTTGTTGTGTAATTTATTACGAAATTGTATCTTATATGGGTAAAAAATACATTCATGCACAAATCGGATAAGTAACTATTCAGAAATGGAAAACGAAGTCGGAGCTAGATCTGGAGGAAAGAAAACTTTTATTGTTAGATTTTCAGGTGAACATAAGCTAACAAAGTTACTATATTATATATTTGAAATGACCCGTAAAAAAAATAATAATATATGCTAAAAATACTCTAATACTGATATTATGCTATAATATTTTCTGAAAGTCGAGTTTAACTATTTGCTCTGAAATGGAACGAAGCCGGAGCCGGGAGGGAGTCGGAGGCGGATTCTGTAAGAACAAAGTTTTTCAATATTTTGGCAGATGAAAGTAATTCTACAAAAGTTGAGCTGGAACAATTTTTATATTAAGAACCAAGTTCTTTCCGCTTTGGAACAAAATGGTTATAAATTTTTTCTTTTTAAAAGAAATTGTTTTTTTTGCACGGTAAAAATTATTATTTCCCCTACAGTCGGAGATGAACTATTCTAAAATGGAAACGAAGTCGGAGCTGTAGTTCCTCTCTGATTAGCGGAGTAGGTGTATGGTGTGTCGTGGAAGGGAACAAGAGTTCAGAATGTAGAGAATCGTAAAGGGAGCTATAACTGTGAAAAACCGAGCCGACCGACCGAGTAAGAAAATTAAAAAGTATGGATGTGAGAAGGGCAAAGTAATATAGTAACCGCAAAGGACTTAACTACTGAATAGAGTAACATAGAAGCAGATGATAAAGAGACACGATTGTTCGTATCAAATACAGGGTACATTGGTAAGGATGAAAGATTAATCAAGCGAGCTTTTTAGCATGGTCGAGTTGCGCTGAATGGATAAAAATTTATAGATATAAAACATACTCTAGAGCAAAATATTAGGGATCTCACATAGTTACATATTAATTATTTGAGAAGTGATGATGCTCTACCTTCTATAGCATGAAATATATGATTATTTGAAACAAACTACAAATGTATATATAAATAGCAGTTAAATATAAAAATTCTATATAGTTAATATTTTAGCACATATAAGATACCATACTTATGAAATTTATCTAATGTTGATGTATATGTTATTAAGTCTGTGTAAAATCAAGGGAAAAATTAAGGTTGTATGTAAGCATATTTTATTAAATATTAAAAGTTAATAATGAAATGAAATTTTAAAATTTATATAGTGGTTTAGGCCAAAATATTTATGCGTGAGAATTAATTCAAAGAAAATTTTTTAAGAAAATATGAAAATACGAGTATTTTAAAGTAAAGATTTTAAAAGAATAATTAATTAAATAACTATATCCTTATTGATTAAATATAATTGCTATCACAATAAATAAAGTTATTAGGCTTATTAGTTAGTCATACGGACCTCAGAAAATCAGTATAGTTG
>JABUQX010057702.1:0-33653 GCA_015478945.1 Trachelipus rathkii
CCACACATCCTTCCACCTCCTTCATTGTCACTTGGTCTCGCCCCGGCCACAGACCGTTCCTCCTTCATGTCACTTTTCAAGTTGTTTTGGGCTCATCCGCCTTACACACCAATGACACTAGCGACCTAACCTCTCACGCGTGAGTAACTTATATGGAAGTAGTGTAGTGCCAATTGTCATTTTTTCGCCAATTTTCATGTAATTGGGGCAGCAGAAGAACAACACCATATGTGCGCGAGTGTCACGGGTTACCCTTCTGTGAATGCGATGGGATACATTTAAGCAAGGTGGGATACCAAATTTCCATGCGCTTTCTACACATTTGCAAGGTATTGGGCTCAGCCCAATACCATATTGTGGCGTAGGTCACTGTAGAGCCTCTTCTATATCGAGAAACATGATAAGAAGGTGTATACCAAATTTGCATACGTTCACTGGTCAGTCCGCTAACTTGGAGGGGCCGCAAGCACCCGTGCCGTTCGGAGTGTCAAAGCTGGTAGGAGATACCAGTTGTGAACTCCAACGGTGCTAGGTTTGGGTGGTGCTGGAGTGGCGAGCGCTGTCGATGCGATTGCGATGCCTCGGGTGATGGTAATGCAAGCGCAGCTCGGTGCCTAATGCTTGAATCTGCGTTATGAATATTATTTTTACTTATTATTTATTTAGTTATTTATTAATTTATTTATTATTTATTTATTTATTTGTCCTTCGCCCGTTCGTCCTAGTCCTTATCCACCTTCTCTTTCTGACCTCGTTAAACACAGTGTTGCTTCTCCCGCGGATATAAAGATACTAATATGAACTAACGTCAATATATACTAATACAATACTTATATATATATTAAGTATATTATATAATATATATATAGTATATATAATATAATAATATATATAACCCAGAAAAGCTCATGCAACCTCAACTCCCACTGCAATGACAATCACGATGGTGAGCTTCCTATCCCAGAACGTAGGTTTGATAGCGTGTGAGGCCAATTGCAGCCAAAGGGTCTGGCAGTAGTTCGGAGGTTCGGTCGCTGCAGAAGACATCAATGTTGGTACGACGGTGATGGCCGAGGGGGTGTTGGGTCTGTCTCAATACCGTGTAAATGACCCTCTGGCACGGAGACTGCCTGACACCGCCTGGCTATGCCTCCGATGAGGTGGGCGAATTCCGGGCACAGTTGATTGATCGATACTTCATTCATTGCCTGTCGCAGGCCGGAGGGTCCGTAAAGTGGGTATCAGCTGTCGCACCGAACGTTTCAGCGATATACCATCAAATTTCTCGAGTTTGGATTGCGGCCGACTATCATGTTGGCTCACTCAACCAAATAATTTGAAACCTCGCTACAGGTATCGTTCATCATTGGCCATGTGTGTCTTGCATTGTCAGCATTATAATGTAGGGGCAAATGGCACGGACATATGGTTCGAGGGTGTCTGTGATATACCTTGGCTGTAAGAGTGCTTCCATCGAAGATGTGCAACTCCGTAGCCCCGATAAAGAGAATCCCGCCCAGACCATAACTGACCACCTCCCAATGCAGCACCTGCAGCAAATTGCTTGCGAGACCCCTCTCCGTCGGTCGGTCAGTGATACCTAGCACGCCTTCCAAGGCGCACAGAGACACTCTCACTCGTCCGTAAAGATCACCTTTGCCCAATCTTCGACCGTCCAATGGAATTGTTCGCGGGCAAAATGCCAGTCGCGCCCTTTTATGTGCCGGTTGGCGGTGGCCCTTATGGCAGCCGCGGGGCTGGTAATGATGCTCCGCAAGGCGTCGACGAGACTGTATGTCACTCACCCCGGTCCGTGTAGCTCTGCCAGCTGTCATCTGCAGTATCGGCCGTTGCGTTGCGCTCTCGTAATGCACGCCAGAACGTAAACTCGATCTTTCACGAGTTCGGGCCTGGCTACCTTGTCCTCGCCCGAGATATGTATCAACGGTTCCTTACAGTTGGATCACCCGTGCCAATCCGTTGTGTGAGCACACCGTAACCGTCAACCAAGTATCTCGGGTACGAGTCGTCCTTCGCGTGGAGTGTTGTTATCTAAACGCCTGTCCCTGACAGTTTGACGAAACTAATACTCCCAATGTTTATCGATCGCTTTCGTACGTAAGATCCGCATCGCTGATATACCACCCGACATAACCCACCCACCTCTCCCAGGTCTAGTTACGTGGTTTATGTGTTCCTAAATTTATCGGGTGACGGCTCCAATACTGCAGACAAAATTCTCTGCGGTGTGGTTACAATCAGTTACGCTGATGCGTGTGTCTTGCGTGTGGAGTTTCCATGGGTAGGGGCCTTGCCGGCTGCCGAGTGACATTTACCGGTTAGTGTCGTTTTTGACGAGAGTAATATAAGCGAGCGGGACAAATCAAGGTAAACAAATAAATCCTATCGAATCGTTGAAAATGATATTACGAAATTAATTTAATCTCCTTCATTAAATGCCCTGTCACCCCATATCTATCTTTAACACGATTAAACTCTGATACGATTCCCTGTTTACTTAAACTCTAATATTTAAAAGCATAAACGATCAACCTATCCTTTTGTGTAACCATCCTTATCGAGAAGATGATGTGCTGAATGCCATAACTTTGTCGTTTCCAGCCATGGAAAAATGAGAATAGATGATGTTAATTATTATAAAAAATTTCAAGCTATTTCAAAGGACCAGATTTCCATAGGCCTGATAAATCCGTTTATATATACGATTTAAAGGAAGGATAACAGGAAATGCAAAAAAATTTAAATAACTAATGTGAAGTCAACAAAAAAAATTAAGAACAGGAAAACTGGACAAAGTTAATGGTATGGGTTTAAGCTTAATGAGGCAGGTATATCTATCCACTTACTGAATACGAACTTTTGAGATTAATCCTTCCCCCCTCAAATAAAAGTAAAAATAGTATGGAGAGGTTAATACTAGTAGTAAAAAAGTCATTTAGATCGCTTGGTTCTGCAATTAGAATATTCCAGAATTTTATCCAGAAAATCCAGGCGGGTGACGCATAATTTAAGAATGAGCGAAGCAACGCCATACAAAAAAACGAGCACTAAACTAACTGTACATATAATCGCTCTATTTTTTTAATGATAAACAGATTGGGTTGAAAAAAGAAAAGTGAAATACCCTATGTATTTTCAGCATTTCATGATGCTAACAAAATAGTGCATGTTTACTTTTTAAAGATATAAACACTCTAGTAAATATTGAAGCTTAGATTGCCATAGAACAGTATTACGCCAATTCTAGTTGGAAATATAAATTAGTAAAATAAATCGTCATTTACTTTCATTGTATTAAAGAAAATATTTCCGTCGTATTATATTTCGTCTAGGTAATTATTTAGTTTCCCAGTGTACGGTAATTCCAGGTCTTCGGATATAAACAAACCATTTTCCTTAGGAAAAAGCTCCAAAGCAAATAGTTGAGTCGGTGTACGCAATATAACTAAGCAATTAGTACTGCCTAGCAACGTGAACTTCATTCTTCATTATTCTTCAATTAAGAGAATGCCTGTCCCCACCCAGCGGCAAACTTAACCCATTTGAATGTGTGGCCATTGACCAACTATTTCTGCTGACCTTCTAGAATTTCTTAATGGCATGAACTACGTGGTTTGTAAATGCCCTCAAGTTCAGGTTCCTTCACTCCTACTGCGAGAAGAAGTCTTCAAGTCAACTTCACTACTTGCCAACAAAATTTGCCTATACTTCATGTGAGGCTTCGTTCGCATTCGCTACCCCTCTTGGTAATATACTTCATCCTCGACCTTGCTAAACTCAATATGTCTCTAGTCAGAATACTGTCATGCATGACAGTTCATCTTCAAGAGCCTATCTGCAGATCATATTCCGACAGTGATATTTCCCAATCACACTATTTGTTTAGTCCTTCACCTTCTAATATATATTGATTTAAGTCTCCACAAATGAATGGTCAGTTTTCATTCCCTAACCTTCAAATGACCTGTCAGAAATTTGCTTAATCGGTACACAGATCAGAAATGATAGAAGCCTTACCTTTGCGTAGCAAATAGAGTATAAAAAAGTTTTTTTTTTTAGTATTTCTTTGATGGGTGGGTATCATCAGATATTGTTCTTTAGAAGATCATCAACTTGTTTCCCCATCTTTGTACTCGGGTTGCCATATAGTATATAATATATATAATTAATATTATATTAATATTATAATATAATATATATATCATCGTAATATAATATATATAAATAATATAGATATAATATTATATATATATATATTATAATATATAAGTATATATATATATATATATATATATAATATATTATATGGTGTGTGTGTGTTCAAATTTACTGTACACTTCCTCAGATTTCCAGGGTTGCTCAAAGGCAAATAATTTTCGCTAATCGCAATCCCGGTGTTTTAATACCAACAATTTCAAATCCATCACAAATAATTTTAAAAATCTCTTTATATTCTCCTTACTTCCTATTCGATTTTTTCTTCCAATTGTTTTATTTTTATGCACACGTGACCACCAATTTTAACGTACTATAGGCAAAACCTGTAATCTCCATGTCGTTCCATCGTTGTCCTATTAATGGCTATCTTGGAATATAATCAATGGATAAAGACTAAAGAAACACTATTCATTCCAAATTATCCTAGAAAACTCTCGCTTTCATCATCTTTGATTTTAAACACAAGCTAGCGTTTTGTTGTGGTCACGTATTTGCATTTTACTGCTTCAGTGAATGGATTGTCTAAATCGCTTCCTTCTACACACTTTGCATCTTTAATAGAATAGTAGTTCTTATGTCCATATAAGACTATATTAGTGTATATACGATATATATATATATAGTAAATAAGTTATTATTATCATATAATAAGATATATCCTATATTTCATAGTTATCCTACCCATTAATATATATATAGATGAATATATATATAGTAGTATAGTGTTATTACATAGTCAATCTATAATATATATATATATATTAATATATAGTATATTAAGATTAAAAATATAGTATATATATTAATATATATATATTATAGTCCTATCTATTATATTAGTATATATATTATATATAATAATATATATCGACTACATATGGATTATATTTATTGGAAGAAATAACTAAAATAACAGAGTAAATAAAGCTAATGTTGGAAGAAAAACTAATAAAAAATATGTCAAAAATAATAAATTACTAATGATACTAACAATACCATAATAATAAATATAATAATAATCATTAATAGTATAATAATATAAATATAATAAATCAATATAATAATAATAAAAAATATGAAATCACTCTATCAATAAAAATAATATTAAAAATATTACAATAAATTTTATAAATAAGAATAAACATAATAATACTAATAATTAATAATAATAATAAAATAATAATAAAATAATAACTAATCAATAAAAAATAAAATAAAAAAATAAGAAAATAAAAATAAAAAAAATAGACAAGAAGAAGATAAGAAGAAGCAAGAAGAAGAAGAGGAAACAAGAAGAAGAAGAAAAGAAAAGAATTATAGAACAAGAATAATAAGAAGAAGAAGAAGAAGAAGAAAAAAAACGAAAGAAGAAACAGAAGAAAGAAGAAGAAAAGAGAGAAAGAAGAAAAAATAAACAAAAGAAAGAAGAAACAGAAGGAAGAAGAAGAAGAGAGCCAAGGATAAACGAAAGAAGAGAAAAAGAACTTATATGAAAAAATAGAGAAATAATAATAAAAATTATTTTATAGATTGTGTATTATCTTTCTGTTTTTTAGCACAAATTCCCGCACTCTAGACAAAGCAAAAATTGTCACCCTAGACGATCACGGGACCATCTTATATATCAAGCGCTTTAGAATGAGTGGAATAAGTATTTCCCTAAAAATGCCAAATCTAACAAAAATGTTTTTTTTCGAGAAAATATTAAGAACTCTTAAATCGCCAAATAGCGACCGAAGGACATTCCTACCTGTTACGTCTTATATTAGACGATGGCGATAGTTACTATACGCAGAAGTCGATCATTAGTAAGAGTGTTTTCATAGTTCCCCTGTTAGTTTACAACGACAAGCTAATAACGATTTGAGGTAGATTGTCAGTATAATTAGTATTATTTTATTAATAATATTATGTTATATATATTATATTAATGTATTATATTATATTATAGTCTTGTATTCAGTAAGTAGTAGTAGTAGTAGTAACGTAGTATATAGTATCAAGTTCGTAGTAGTAGAGGCTGTGGATAGGGGTGGTATTTCATTATATTATTATTATATATTATTATTATTATTATTATTTATATTATTATTATTATTTCATATTATTAGTTATTATTATCCTCATATCTCACTATTATGGATCTCATTCACATCTTATTATTATTAGTAGCTGTCAATTTAAGGTAATTAGTTATGTATATCATACTATTAAGTTAATTATTATTATTATTATTATTGATTATTATTATTATTATAATTAGTATTGTGATTAATATTATTCAAGTAGTGGTGAAGTCATGTTCTTCTATTACTTTTTATTTCTTTATTATATATAGTAGTAGTACTGACAAACACTCCGGGAAAATGAGCCGCGACCATTTTTTGACCTTTTCTTTCAATTTCCGACCTTTTTGGCCTTGACCTCTTTTGGCCTTGACCTTTGGGCCTTGACCTGTTTTTGGCCTTGACCTTTTTTTGGAGAACGGATTTTTGAGAACCTCGGATTGTTTGGAGAACGCCGGATTTTTTTGAGAACCGCCGGAGTTTTTGTTGAGAACTGACCGGATTTTTTTGAGAACCCGGATTTTTGAGAAACCCTCAAATTTTTGGGCAACCTGAATTTTTGGAGCCCAAATTTTTTACCCCATATTTTGAGAACCTAATTTTTTGAGACCTAATTTTTGGCTAATCCATATTTTTTCGGGCAACGCCTAATTTTGCAACCCTTCGAAAGAAGGGTTGCGCCAACCGGTTGCGTAAGCAACCGTTGTAACATGTCCCACCCTAATTTTTCGACCAACCTTTGGTCTTCGGGTCAAATTTGACCCACGTTAATTTTTGTCCTGCATGGTCCCTTTTACCCACCCTAATTATGTCCTCCTTAAAGCTTTAGCCTTTTTGACTCTACCTGTTGCATGACCATCAAGTTAGGTCCTGACCCTGCCATCTACCATGGGTCATCTTGGCCCGACGCCAATTTTTGGCCCACTGCTGCGCCACCGTCACATATTCGTTCCTAAACTGAACGTATGTATGGATCTAACACGTAACTTGAACACCTACGCACACACCCACACAACCCACACACACACCACACAGACACACACCACACACACACACACACTACACACCCACTTACACTTATACAACATTGCACTATGACACCTATACCACATTCACTAATGACACCTAAATTACCCATAGACCACTTACATTTACACTTAACACACGTACAAACACACGACCACCCCTTTCTTGAGTCAATTTTGACCCACGGTAATTTTTGTCCTTCCTTTGGGAACTTTGCCGTTTTTGATGTGCTAACCTTTGTTATTCTGCGGTTATCATTTTCGCCTTGCCTTGCCATAGTACCATGGGTCCAATTTTGACTCCCACGCTAACTTGAGACTTTGATGGTTTCCCCAACAACCACCGTAGAATATTAAGTGGGTTCATAGTTGGTTCATGAAGATTAATAGTGCCAGGTGAGTGCCAAGGGAGTGGCCACATAGTGCCAATGAGTGCCAATGAGTGACAAGTGAGTGCCAATGATGCCAAGTGAGTGCCACATAGTGCCGAGTGAGTGCCACATAGTGCCCAATGAGTGCCACTTTTTCAAGCTTTTCTAGCCTCCCCTGCCTAGAATAGCCCTAATAGGGTAACTACCCCTAGGTATAAGATGAGGGAACGAATGGTGTATATTATCAATGCTGCTAGAATGCCTTCCTACACGAGTTATATTTTTATAAACCACTTATAGCGATCAGACAGAATACTAACTATCTAACAGCAGCCTACAAACCCATTGAAGACTAGTCTGACCGAAGGGCAAACCCGTTCAAGTCCGGTCCGCAGGCACCAGACCCCTCCGCGAAACGCCGCGCGTGCGCCCTCAGGCCGCAATATTAACTCGCCGCGTGCGCTCCAGCAAGCGCAATATTCCGCGTAATGCGCCGCGCGTGGCGCCCAGCAGGGCAATATTTCCGCGTAATCCGCGGCCGCCCGTGCCTCCCGGGCTACACGCAATATTAACCGCGCCGACGAAACAGCGCACATACGGATAGGAATTAAACCTCACGAGAATTTCCTTTCAAATATACTAAAATTTTATTCTTTACTACAATTGTTCGAAATTTTATTAAAACAAATAATAACCTCACCATACCTAAAGCAGTAAACTCATCAATCAATAGAGTGATTTACTAACACATAGGGGAAGTGCTCTTGTTTTTACCTGTTACCGGCTTAAACGCCCGTCTGACATCCTGCTATAAAATCTGCCCTTTAGCCTCTCATATACATTAACGCTCACAAAGTAAAAATCAGCAACATCAATAGAGGTGACTACCCTACATTAGTAATCTTTTTTACCTGTCTAACACCCTGGCTTTAAACTCTCTCTGATGGCTTTTGACTTCTCCTTTACTGGTTTAACCCTCACTGCTAACTGGCTTAACTCATATATTTATTAACATTATGTTTTTCTTTTTATAATTTTTTATTTTGTTTTAAATAATTTATTATATTCATGTGTTTATTATTTCTATTTTATTTGTTTAATACTGTTTTATTTTTAAATGAATGTAAGACATGGGTATCCAATGAGTGCAGTATAAACTTTATTTTAATAATACATTTAAACTTTTTTGTTTCAATTCTTCAAAAGAAGAAATAAGAGATCTTGCTTACTCCTAAATAATGAAGTTTCTTGATGTTTATTTATTGAATATCTCCACCATGAAAGAATAAGTACAAGAAAAATATTTAACGTATATTCACTGTTCATACGAAAAAACATACCTTATATCATAATCCATCTTAATTAATTTGGCCAACCAGATAATGTTGATTTGAATTGAACGTGTTGCTATTTTCTTGCTTTTTCCCTAGCAGCTCATAGAAGAGTGATCACCACTAATTGTTAATTAGTTTCCATGATCATAATTTAAAAGTCTCTAAAAAGCATCGTAATTGAATAATGGTACAATATAATAAATTAATACTAGTACATTGGTGCTAAAATTTGCTCAGCCCTGAACATATAGTAAATTCTTGTCTTGCTTTTAGTACTTGTTTAACACCCATTCATTTTCAGCTTTTGTTTTTTACATTAAATTCATAAAAAGTGACTTGAAAGCCTAACACAACAATAAGTTGAGAGATTTAACAGGGCTTTTAAAAACTCCATGAACTTTTGGAACTTTGTGAAATTTACTATTAGGGATCCTCGACCTCAAAACGCGAATCTACGGCCCATATCGGAATCCGCAGCCCAAAATATATCTTCCGGAAAGAGGGTGGCACTCAAACAGCAGGTTGCCAGATTAAGAACAGATGTGTCCTAAATCTGTCTTCCGGGGAAAGCTCTCCCTGTACTATTTACCTCCTTTATTTTGTATTTATTAAATATATTAATCTGAATATATTTTTTTTAATTATCGTCAACTTTATTTCATAGATAATGTTCGCTTTTGTTGTGGTTAATCAAACATCTATCTTCATTAGCACACTCGAGGGAAAACACAACGCTATCAACACTAGAGCACCCTTTTTTTCATGCTCAGAAATAAATTCCATACATTAATGGTAAAGTCAGAGATACTACTCCATATTAACCTTCTTCGGCTTTAATGCTTCCAAATGCCACGTATCACATGAATCAGTATGTTTCATCTCTTAACTAAAATGATGATTATAACTATCCGTCACTCTGATAGAATTTATTTTGCCTCAGAACTTTTCCACGTGTATATATATTATATATATATCATAATATATATATAGTATATATATATATATAATCATATATATATATTATATCTATATATATATATATATATATTATATATAATGATATATATATATATAATATAATAATATAATATACACAAGTAGTACAATAATCATAATAATATATATACTAATAATAAATAAAACTATATATTATATATATATATATATATATATATATATATATATATATATATAACAAATAAGAACTAAACAAAAACTACCTCATAACAACATCACAAAAATCAATACCGATAATAACCACTACTATAAAAATACCAGGTATTCATAGCACAACTACCTCACACACAACATTCTTTCGCGCCAGCACCACAAAACCCACATAGTACCTAACCACGCTATAAAATTCGAAAGAAAAGAGAAGAAAGCAGAAGACGATGCCGAACAACGAAGAGAAAGAAGAAAAAATACTTTTAAAACAAACAATTTAAATAAAATTATCCATTTGTTATAACGAGAACTGGGAAACCGGATATGGAATCGGAGCTTCCCAAAAATATTTTTTCGGTGGGGGCGATGATGCCAGGTAAAAAGTAAAAAAAATTTTTTTCACAATACTATAAATGTGTTCAAAGTCAGTCCCTGAGCTGGGGCTGGAGCTGTGCAATTTTGAAATTGGTGGAGTAGTCATAGTTGAAGCAGGCAAATTTTTAACCACCTCACCAGTCAACATTATAACAAATAATGCATTATTATTTTTTTACACCTCAACTAGTGGGCTTACACCTTAATATGTACTTATAGGAGCGCCTTAAATGTACTAGGATGAGAACACCTTAGCCTATGCCTACTGAAGAGCGTCTTTTATGTTCAGTGGAAGAGCACTCTCCCAAACTAAGCGAGGAACCCAAATTCATAACTGCGTTCGATCGGAGATTGAAGAGTTATTCCTCCTTGATTGCGTTTCTTCTCTACTCAACACGTTAAAACGAGATACACCCCCTCCTTGAAAGCCTCTCCCCCTGAGCGTGGTGTCAACACATATATTATATATGAATAACCGTGCCGAATACCATTACTCCTCTGAGCCAATAAATTAGATTTCCATACCATCAATCACTCACAACTATTGCAATATAAAAGGAGGAGAGGAAAAAGACAATAAAACATTATCTAAAATATAAAATATAAAAGAGGATTCGGATCATTTTCAAATAGTCACTCTTTCTTTTAACAAACCCTTCTTTCAATATCTTAAAAACAATACTCGTGATAAACCCTAAAAAATATAAGAAAAGTTTCACTTATCATACCCATAAATAAATCCAGAAAACAATAACTTACTCAATTTCCAAATAAAAGAAGCTACTCCACACGAAGCTTTCGTATTAATATCCCAACAGCACTAACACTTTTGAATAATCAATGCACCCACACCAGATGCAACTTTTAAAAATAATCACAGCATAAATAGTCAACACACAAAATAACTTACAAATATTTAGTTTCAATCAAAACAACCGAAACATAATCAACTCTCGCCTGAATCCCTGATCCCTCCTGCCTCATCAGAAACAGAGCACCATACGACTCAGTGACACGTGAGACCAAAAACACTAATCACTTTCAATTTACTGGTCAAAAATCCGCCTCCAGGCCCGCGACTCGTCAAGATGCTCCGTTCTCCAGCACGTCGATCGACCAATGAAGCCGCTCGCCTGTTGTCAACTCTCTCAATTCAATCAGTTTCAACCACTCCTGGCTCACAGCCCCTAATGCATAAAATATATATACCGATTTATATATACCCGTTCCTAAAATTCTGTACAAAAAATAAATAAGTAAAATTCTCATTAAAAATTATCCTACTTACCGCTTTGATGCGGGCTTTTCCTTAACTAATACTTCCGTATTTCTCACTTATAGCCCAACTATCAACCTTTCCCATCTATTTCTTCTTTTCCAATTTATTAAATTTAACTCCTTCGTATGTTTTCTTCTTTTCACAATACGTTCCGATACCACAATATTTTCTTAGAATTTCATTTGACTTACTTAGTTTCATTGTATAATTAAGATAACTCCCCATTATAATTGTGATATCAGTCTGATTAATTTATTTATACTACCAATACTATATATATATATATTAATATATATATATATAGTATATAATAAATTTATAATATATATAAGAGAGGAAAACGGTAGTGCCAACCCATTTCTCTCATTTCACTCGCTTTACCAGCCCCATTTGCTCGCTATCTCTCTCTCTCTCTCTCTCTTCTAGGGCTGTACACGCTCGTTCCATTCACCTGGGGCTGGTACACACTCGCTTCGCTCGCTCCGCAGATTTCCATACCCTACACATAATAGACTCTTCTATACATTGCTTCAGGAATAAAGTGAATAGAACGTTAAAGAAACTGATTAAGTTTTCAGTTAAAAAAATAAAGGGTCTGGTAAAATTTGATGAGAAACGTTAAAAAACTGAAATAATTTTCAGATCAAAAATTAAAATAATATTCAGGCTTGCTTCGCTCTCTCGACAGTTTCCCTACTACTTTACCATTAAGTGATTCTGCTGTTTTAAATGTGAGTAGAGCAGATATATGATTGATAATTCAAGTAAATTTTTTGTATAGTTTATGACTATAAATGTAAAGGAACTTTAGAAGTGACTATAAATGTTTTGATGAAAAATATTAACAAAAATGGAAAGTAATAATTACTAAACCTTTTCGTTCACAAATCCCGCATACCCACGATTTTATCATTTAAAAAATCACCAAGAATTATTTAGAGATATATTATTAAAAAAAGCAACATAACAACCACGTATTATACTTTAACATTTACCATGAATGATATAAAGAAAAATTATTATAAATTAGAGCAAGTGTTTCAGAAGATTAAAGGTTTAAAGAGAAAGGTTTCATTAAATTGTTATTATAAATCATCAAAGTTGCTACAACTATCTGATAAAAAATGTGATCTTTTCAATTTCAAGAAAATTTTAACCCAAAAATTGGCGAATGAATATCAGAGAGTATGGGAAAATATATGCAAAACTAACAAATCTGAATTGATTGAGTAAAAAATATTTAATTTCAATATTTTTTTCATTAAAAAATTTAATATAATGTTTTTATAAATAATATTTTTCCTTTTAAATATTGAATTATCTAGAATCTCTATTATGATATTCCACACCAAAACGTTGAATTATCTAAATTTTATATTATGATATTCTCCACCAAAATATTGCATTTGAATATTATTTTCATTAAAAAATTTAATTCGACTATCATTCAAGAAATTCACAAACCTTCTTGGAAGATATACATTAGTAATTTCAACTTCACTTTGACGTAAAAAAGTTAGATTTGAATGGTTATTTTGTAGTTATTTTTCTAAGTTCATTTACTTCATAAGGAACTTCTTTAGTTCAATCAGATAATTTTGAGGTTTGTGAAAAATTAGTTGAATAGTTCAAAAATTTTAAGATTTCTGCTTTATTCTCCATTTATTATAGATGAAAAAAGTTTATTTAATTCTTTTTCATTAAAATTCATCAAATGTAAATTCTTCTAAAATTCCATTTTTCATCTTTATTTTCTTCAACATTTTCAGAACTATACGCTTCATTTTCTGAGCCGCCCGTCACTTATCATAATTTTATCCTCAATAGGTTCATCTCTTAACATAATATTTTTATTAATAAATTATACAAAATTATACAAAATTTGAACTACTTGCATTTTTATATTTTTTGTATATACATTTGCTTGAATCTGAATAATATATATATATATAAATATATAATATATATATTAATATATAAGAGAGAGAAGAGAAGAGAGAGAGGAGAGATGAGAGAAGAGAGAGAGATGAAGAGAGAGAGAGAGAGAGAAGAGAGAGAGGAGAGAAGAGAAGAGAGAGAGAAGAGAGATGAGAAGAGGAGAGAGAGACGAGAGAAGAGAGAGAGAGAGATTCAGAAAAACACTTTGTTTTGTTTCAATTGAGCAAAATGCAAACATTTTTTATTTTTTTTTTGCCCTTTTTCTTATAATTTTTTTTCCTCATTAAATTATGTTTGTTTTTTTTTTTATTATCTAGATCTTTTTTTCCATTACTAATAGTAATGAGAATAGTTTTTTTTCAATAATTATCTTTATAAATAAATATTTTTAAATGTTCCCAAGTTAATTAAAAACGATTTTTTTTTATTTTTTTTTTTATAGAATGTTTTTTTTTTCATAATCATAAGTTGTTTGAGGCATGGACATCAATCATTTTTTATGTTAAATCTTTTAGATTGGGATATCCTTTTGTAAATTATATAAAGTCATTTTACGAAGCTGCATGAATGTTCCCATTAAACCAGTCATTTTAACACATTACAATTAAAATACCAAAATATCTCAAAGACTCATTCCCCTAGTTATATAAAATAAATTACTATGTAAATTATTAAAAATATGTAGGTTACATATGAAAAAGAAAAAAAAAAGCTCGAAAAAAAATCCCTTAAAAAACAAGTCCAAAAATAGTTTTTTTTTTTAATTGAAAAAGATGAACAAAAATTGTTTTTCATATATATATATATACTAATACTAATATATCTATATTATATCTATATATATTATATTATATATATATATATAATATATATAAATATATATATATATATATATATATATATATATTATACTTTATTAAACCAGCGCAGCAATAAAATAATTTAAGGCTTTTAAAGTTGGTAAAACTGTGAAATGCATTTTATGATCCTAAAATTTTATGAAAAACAGAAAAAGACAAACTTCTTTGTAATGTGATTTTTCAAAAATATTCTCTAATATAACAAAAAAGCTAAAAAGAAATCATGATATATATTTTTTGAGCTTCCACACCTAAGCTTATTAAAATAAGTAAGCTTAGGCAATATTCAATTTAAATTTTATGTATCTACTTAAGTTATAGCGAAATAATGTAGAACGGCCCTTGACCTAATTATTTAATTAAACAAATTACCGAAACTAGGTGGGATACACGTTAACGTTACAGTTACGCAGGCTTCCGGCCAACGCCTGTGAACCTACACAATTACGAAAGAGAAAAACCTTAACAATGTCTTACTCTATTTTCGTACACAATTGAAGGAGAAGGCAAATCTATACGCCTAGCATAAAATAATTCTGAGGATAGCATTACCACCTTCCCGAACTAGTTTATATTCCCCTGTTTAATAAAGGCCATATATATAATAATATATATATATACTAGCTATATAATAATTATATTATATACTAATAATATATATATTAATAATACTAATATATATATATATATATATACTATATACCTATATATACTAATACTATATATATGTGTGGTGTTGAGAATTGTGGGTCTGTGTGTGTGTGTTGTTCATTTCGAAATCCTGAGATCTATTCCCTTATTTTGTATGTACGTACGTATTTTAATGTATTAAATATATATTACAATATAAATTTAAATGTATTGTGTATTATTAAACCCCATTTGAAGACGTATTGCAAGAAACGTTCTTTGCCTTTCAATCTTTTAGAATGAAAAGAGAAAGCAGGGAAGCCCTTCCTTCCATCCCTTCCTTACCTTTTAAATTACTTACATTTATAATTTTGTATGTGATTGAAGCTCTCCGTCTCGTCGTCCTTCTAAAAGTAGTTCACGGCAAACCAATAAAAGTAAACTTATTAAATTCGAGCAGGAAAGAGGAATGAAATCCTTGCCCATAATAAAGGAAGAAGACATCAAAGAAGAAAATTAGAAAATTATTATCAATCTTAATTTTTTCCCGTTTTTATTTATTTTATTTGCCTATAAATACAAAAGAACGAATTGAAAGACTAATTGGCTCGCTCTTTTTAGATGTAGCGAAAAAAAAAAGCAAGTTGAACCATAAGAAGAAAAATGGATAGGAAAAAAATGGTCAAAAGCTGTGGTGTGTGGGTGTGTGTTAGTGTGCGGGGAAAAGAGACCAGTCAGCCTAAGAAATTGGAAGAGAACTGTCTGCTCTGTCTGATTCCGCTTTCTTTAGAAAAAAGTACATGGAGGTGCAACCGGAGGTTATCTTTTTGCTCCAAGCGTTTCGACTGAGAAGAGAGACGAAAGAAGAATCGCATGAGAAGCAGCCCGAACGAATGCAAAAACTGAAACGTGATTAAAGGAATGAAAGTTGTTTTACTTTTCATTCTCAAATAAAAAAGAAGAGAGAAATAAAAAATTATGGAGAAAAAATTATAGAGTGAAAAAGGTATTGAAAAAAAACCTCCTCGTTAACAGAGGAGATGAATGTTTGTATGTATGCATGGAGTAGGATAACGATCTGCTTGTGAAGTATATATTGAAAATGGAAAGCCTGTTTTATGTGTGTGTAGTGTGTAGGTGCATAGTGTGTGGGTGTGTTCAATGTTGTTATATGAAGAGCAGCAAAAATAAAATTATAGAAATTAATTCACTATTATACACATCTTATTATCAAGGAAATATTGAAATGAAGCCTTGTTACTGACTCATAAGGTTAATTTAAATACACCATACTTACTCCCGTATAAGGCTTATTTAGGCGTTCTTCTCCACATCTTGATTCATTTATATATAGAACATATATATATAATATAAATATAGAATTAGTTAATATGAGATAGTGGTTATTGTGTGTTGTTCCGCCTCGGGGAATGATAACACAAGTTTTATGATAGTACCAAATGATTTATAATTATAGTTAAAATAAAGGTCTAATTTTTTATTATTTCTAGTTTAATATTTATATCAGTATTATTTTTATTTGATTATAAGATTATTAGTATTCACGTATGTATGTGAGTATATTTCAGATATAATAAAGCACGGTATGAGTATATATCATATGCTAAATAGTACCATATATATATATAATATATAGGTAAATTATATATAAGGTGGATTGACATATGGGTGTGCTTGCAAAATCCTAAAGGTTATGAATTGAGATACTATTCTTTGTTGGTTGAGGAGTATATCAAATAAGTAATACTAGGGAGGCAAATGTGATATGATAGTAGATATACAAATATGATTTATTCTCCTTACTTAAATAGAATTATTCTTTTAAAAAACATATGTATTAATTTTATTAAGGAACATTTATTAATAATCACAAGCAACTAGGTTATATTAGTACTAAACAGATTTCTGAGGGGATTATACCATCCTCCCTGCTTCCTTCTTAGTTACTCCTATGGAAGAACTACTCTTTTATATAACAGTAAATAAGACATTATAAAGATACTGAAGAATCTATAATTATTAAATATTATTATATAAGCATCCCAGAATAAAGGCCATTAGCTATAGTAACTAAATAATATATATACTTTAAAAATCATGTTTCTTGATCAAATTTGAATATTCAATTTTATCATTCCATTTAGAAGGTAATAAATATTTATAATATATACATAACAATTATAAATAAAATATAAAATAAGATTTAAAAAAAAACAAAAAAGTTTATGATAATTTGAATATTAATTATTTACATTTATTGATTAATTCAAAGTAATCTAGTCTACTCCTGAGAATTCACTGAATATTAGCCCAAAGTGTTGACTTTTTTTTTAAAACTTTAAGAACAACAGACATTGACGAAGTAAACCCCAACACGCTATTAGTAAACATGAGAACCATAGATAGAGTCGGCGTTTCCGGCCCCACCGGGGGACGACGGGACTCTCCCCCCTCTGTCTCTCGCGTTGGAGCCTCAATCCACGGTCTCAAAAAGATATTAAGAATATAAGAAGTAATTAGAAAAGTTTCCTATCCTAGAGACGACGCGCATATTATGTGACAACTATTTAGCTCCCGAAACTACTGAGCAGTACTTTCAAGGTTCAAATCATACCCCTGAGCTGCTATCTATATTTCAGAGTCTAATGATAATATTACTAAAATTTTAAGTAATTATAATAAATTAAAGAATAAAAAAATTTTTTTTTTTGAAGTTATCCTCGATTGAAATTATTACCTGAATATCAAAAGTGTTATATTATTTTCCATTGTAAATGCTATAGATTTTATATCTAATACATGTGACCTGATAACTTCATTCAGGTTATTATAGTATATATATATAAGTATAATTTTTAATAGCTGAGTACTCATATATATATTATAATTATTAATATAATTAATATATTAGTAATATATTGTGCTCTCTAAAAATATCTGTATAATTCATGGTGCAGATTAAATGTTTATTTTCATAACATGTTCAGATTCTCAGGAAACTAACATTAAGCCGACTTCTATGCACACTGATGTTCAAAAAATTTTAAATACAAAAAAAACAGTAAACTTATTAACTCAAATATACCGTTACTTTATATATGCATGTACGTTTGGCAGGACGGCGCGAAGAATTTCTATGTGCAAAAATGTTACCCCGAAACAGAAAAAATCTGAATACAGCAAAACTCATATCACATATACCGCCGTTAGGCTCAAATTTCACACTGCATCTTCAGTATCACATATAAGATCTAAAGCGCTTGAGTTACTTGCACACAACCTTGTCGAAGATTAACCCATACAATAGGTCTAGTTCAACATGTCCACTCTAAAGAAGAGCTTACCAGACGTCCTAATAAACTCGTCCTCTCTAAACTCACTACAAATAAATAACCCACACCAAGCACAACTCACAAATACTTATATGCCACAAAATGATCAAAAAAAAAAAAAACATGATCGAGGAGCGCATTTCACCCACAAACATTGAGTTTTTAACGTTACCTCTAAATAGTCATTCACTAAGTTAACACACAAAAAAAACTTCACCGTTCCTTCTTTCGTCCGATGCCAAAAAATAACCGCGTCTTCTCATCTCACTTAATTCAAAGACATTTATAAATAGTTTTCATATTCGTACACCACATTCAGCATGACAGACTAATCACGAACCACCACAATCCTAACACCCAAATTAATATTGCTCAAGTGTCACACATATACTAGAACATATAGGAAAAAAATAAAAATTAAAAAAACTAATCTGGGTGTTAATTAACCCCTTTCTAAGTTCATTAATAAGACTAGCAGATTGATGATCTATCAAAAGTAAATGTATATACTATATTATATATATATAACTATATATATATATATATATAATATATATATATATATATATATATAATATAATACTATATAAGTGTATACTATATATTATATATATATAATATATATATATATATATTATATCATATAACCCTCCCCTTTTATTCACTAGCCTGTTCGTAAGCTAGCGAAACCCCATCCCATTATATGAAATATAAATCTTTTAAAAAATATTTTTAATCTATTGCAGCTGTTTAATAAGGTTGTGTTCTACCTTTATCGGCTTAGGCACTTCTTAAAATTTGATTTTTTATTTAGTTTTTTTGCATTCATGACCAAACAAATTTTTTGGAGTATTCAAAAAAATTATCTATAATTTAAAAGATGTACTATTCGTCCGAATCACTGAAGCCCTTGAATATGTTATTTGCTTGGACATGCATGAACAATATATATTATATAATATATAATTATATATTATATATATATAATATATAATATAATATCATATATATATAATACTATACTATACTATATATTTATAATATATATAATATATAAACTACATATAATATATATAAAGTATATATATATTATATATATATTACATCAAATGCGACTGGTTATACTTCTTTTTGAAAGCAGATATCAAAAAATTCATCTCATGGGATATTAGATGATAATAGATCTATCATTGTATATTTCAAATTCCACACTGTCATTATCTACCAAAAGTATATACGAGCCCCAATTTAAAAAATTCCAGATAAATTTCTCCATACCTATCTATCTCTTTCAACATATATCAAAAAAAAACCAACACGCAGCACATCACCTTAATAAATTATGCTGCACCAAATAAACAAAAAAAACAAACGGATAAAAAAAACAGAAAACACAAACACAGGAAAAAATACTACCCAATGCTGAATTTTGCCATTTGTTTGAAGCAAATGGGTGAAAATTAATAATATTCCTCTCAGATTTTAGGTTTAAGGATTCGGCTTACCAATTCACACACAAACGGAATTGATCCATTAGGACCATTACCTTAAAGCCCTAAAAAAAGCATATTGAAGGGAATTATGTCGTCGTAGCTTTGATTCGGTACAACATTTGTAGAATATTCAAAACCCTAGAAATGTTGTTTTCTCTTGTTACTTAACTCTCAAATTGAAACATTTAATACAAGGTTACTCATTGTCATATTTGTCAGATCAAGCAACTAAACCATGAAAAAAAATTGAAAGATGAAAGTTTAAAAAACGGAGTATATTATTAATTATAATTATTATCATATATTATAATTATTCATTATTATTATTATTAACATTAAATGTATATTATTCTGGTAAAATGTATCATTATAACAATATTAATCGAGTATTATTATTATTATTATTATTATTATTATTATTATTATTATTATTATTATTATTATTATTATTATTATTATTATTATTATTATTATTATTATTATTATTATTTCATCATTAGCATTACTTTTTTTTCCTTAACTAACATTATTTCGAAGTTCCTTCGTTTGATTAAATTGTTGGAATCTCAAATTTCGTTTCTTTTGTGTGTATGCGTTCGCGCAAGCTCGGCGCTCTTTTGTTCGTTTGTTGTGTAGTGGTGTGTGTGTGTGTTGTGTGTGTTGCTGGACTTGTCGCTCGTTTGTCTTTATACGGAGAAACGATTATGAGGTTATAAATCACTCCAATTTCATTCCATCTACGTCGTCTTTAAAACGTTTGATAAATTGATCTTCTCTCGGCTTGGATACACTTATCGAAATCTATATATATATATATATATATATATATATATATATATATATATATATATATATATATTATATAATATATATAAATTATATATATACTATATACTAATAATATAAATATATAATATGTATATATATACTATATATATATTATATTATATATATATCGTGGCTAATAATATATATATATATATATATATTATAATATAAAGATAATATATATATATTAAATTTAAATTACAATATAATATTATTTATTATATATATATAGATATATATATATAATAATATATATATATATATATATAATATATATATATACTATATACTAATAATATATATAATATATATATAAACATATATAATATATACATATTTATATAATATATAATATATATATTAGTGATATATATAATATATATAATAAAATAAATATACTATATCAATAAATATATATATACGATATATATATAATATATACTAAATATATATATAAATACCAATATCATATTATATAAAATATAACCGATATAATATATATATATAACTATACACCCACTACCATATATATATAGTGATAACATATATACTATAATACTATACTTACCACTCATCCACTATATATATAATATATACTATATTGTAGACTACATGATTGAGTCCACTATAATTTTGGAAGGTTGATTGAAAGCTGCTCCAATGGCAAATATCAACATTTATTGAGGTTGCACAGTTATGGTCTTATTACACACCTTCAATGAGTAGACCTGTCAGGCCGGATCCAAAATCCCAGAATTAAAACTTTGAACCCCAAGGCTAGATAAAAAGGATAAGAAATACATTTAGCCTTTCAGGGCGTAATGTAACTGCAATTGTGAATACCACCCCTGATGTGAAAAATACTAGTAAATTCTACCCAGGAATATCCAATGCACTATATCTTTACACAGTAGTATAGTACCTTGCTCTGGCTAGATAACTTGTTGAAGTATCCCCCAAAGTACCGTATCCAGGATTAGTAATATCAGTTCCTCCTACTAGCGCCTAACAGAATGGAGAGCAGCCTTCCGCCGATGTCATGCCGAAGGCCTTATCTTTTTTTTGAAGGGGGAAGTTTTATGAAAAGAGCCTCAATGCTATTATACCTACATTACATTCTCATTTATGGGATACCCCGAGAAATACAGAACCGAGGTGTTCGCACCGATGCTCCTTTCCGCTGGAGCTCTACTGAAGTATAGGGCCGCCTGGCACTCCGCGTACAACCAACCCAGGCATAAATTGTGTCTAGCTATGCTAATTTTACTTTCCTTTAGGTCTACAAATGCGCGGTCAGAATGCACAATGAGTCTACCACTGTGCAAAACAAATTAGCTAACACTGTTACCATTAGTAATAATAAACGATAGATACATATATATAATAAATAATAGTTTTGCATTCTTAAATACTATTACAAATGTATTTGTTGTTGAAAAGCTGCGTGAATGCACTACACGCTGTAGATTCCAGTAAATGAATGCAGCGAAAAAACTAGTGATAAGACTTGGCATCAAAAAAATATGACCAGACAAAGAATGAATTAGAAGTCTGTTCGACCGCCACAATAAGATACTAATATACCATCTTTTTAAGCTAACTAATAACCAAATAAAAAATATATGAAATATACTGCTACTATATATAGTATCAATAGTAGTATCAGCCTACCTACATATATATAGCCCTATATTATACTTATACTAATAACTACTATATATAATATAATAGATGCTCTGGTGTGTGTGTCAAAATAGGGTGAAATGGTAATTAAGGTTGTGTGGAGTTCCCGTCTAGTTTCAATAACAGAATATTGTATTAAACTCATAAACATTTAATGTACAAAAATGGTATCCATAACGAAATTATTGCAAAGCGTTCAATTAAAGGTTTTGAGGATACAAATGGAGATAGTTGAATAAAAAATATAAAAAAAAAAAAACGGCTACGAAAATCATAGCAAGTATGCTCAATCTGGTAGATGAAATGCTATACTATTTTCAAAATATGTTTCACAAAATCGATACATCGATGTCATGTTTTATTCGTATACTTTGAAGATTTTCACGATCATTCAACAGATTCGATTTAGTAGAACGAAATTTACTTAAGAATGCTAAAAAAGAAAAAAAATTGCACCATTTTTTAATATCTAACATAAGACACAATAAAAAAGTCAAAAACAAAAAACTAAACTGATTATATAACCCTATATATATAGTTATAATATAAACTATATTAATATAATAATATATAATATAATATAATAATATATATATATATAATATATATACTACTACTATAATCTATTGTGCACATCGACATTTCTTTATTTACCTTGAAATTAATAACATCTGAACAGCCACCAGAGCGATATGCCCACATAACACTAGAGGAATTTTCGCCACTAGATGACCAGAACTTCTCTCAAACACTAAGAATTATAAGGATCTGACGAATCCTAACATTATTGTATAAATACTGACTTCACCAAAATCTTAAATAGTAGGAAGAACAGTAATAAAGTTGCTGAGGAAGGAGTCTTAGCACAACCTGAATAAACAAAAACAATACATAAAGAAGCAATTAAATGAATGAATAAAATGCCTTGAGAATAGATTGACATACGACCTTCTGTATATTATATTAGTAATAATTAAAATTACTACTTAGATTAACTAGTATAATATACTATACAGCCTATATATATAAACTATATAAATATAATATTATTATCATATATACATATTATATACTATATATAATCATATATATATATATATACATAACAACTATTTATTAAAAATAAATAAATAAATAAATAGCTTCAAAAATTCACACACCAAAACTATTTACAATACTTCACTTAATAGCAATTGCAAAAACACAAATTAATGAATATCAAAATTATCAGAGTAATCAAGTGACTTTTAAAGAGACGGCTCATAATAAAGATACACAAAAAAAAAAATAATAATAAAAAATATAAATTCACTTAAATAAAAACATAATTCTCAAAAATCTATTTTCAATTAATGCAAAAGCAACAACAATACTAAGTATTATATCCTCAGGTCTAGAACATACTTTCTATATTAAAAATATTAAGCCATATAATGTTCAATAAAACAAACCATAAAAAAAAAAAATAAATCCTTAAATTGATTATTAAAATTAGAAATATCAAAAACTTTGCAGTAAAATACACTACTATGTAAATAAACGACCCAACTATATCATTATTACGCTTAATGTAAAAATACCCCAATTAATTTATTATTGAAAATTAATAAAACATAAAGTAAAATATATTAACATAAATATTTAAAGAAATTCAAAAAATATTTATCAAATTAGAAACTTTAAATTATTACGCTATTATAAAATATGAATCAAAAATGCACCAAATAATAAATATATCCACAGATAAAATAACGACACAACCTAACTTCTCAAAATGCACAGAGAAAACACCAATACACACTGACTTACCCCTATAATACCAAAAACTTGCATTTATAAAATACCTCAATAAATAATTTAAAACGTATAAAATAAATAACTACACAAAATATTTTACCACTACAAGAAAACCCTATAATAATATTAATAAATACGATTTAAATACACCAAAGAAATTACACCAAAATTACAACCACAGTAATACACTATTTGCGAGAACACTACTTCTCAAAGTTATTCTATGCAGTGGGTTATACCCTAATTTAGCTATTGCAGACGAACATAATAATGTTCCACATAAATAACCACTCAAACACATAACGCCTCCCAGGAATTAGCAGGACAAAGTTCGTTCTCACAAACTAAACATGACGTTTATATACTCGAAAAATACCTGATAACAATTTCTTGTACCCAATATAACAACACTTTCATACAGAAACATAAAATATGCTACACACCTTTTTATATAAACAAAAACAACGCTGATTAGCCATGCATACTTACTAATTACAAAGCGGGCGGACTTGATCTGACAACGTTATCATTACATAAAATTAAAGAGAAAAAAATAAAAAAACTCTTTCTAAATTCATACTACTTCGCAACTTTGTTAACCAATATTGCGCATCACACCTTTAATCTCAATAATTAAAATAAATAAATGCATTATGGTCTTTTGCCCTCAAAAAGTAACAATACATATCAAACCCTTACAAAAACCGTTTCCTTTACACTTTTTAAAATATATCTCACTATAAATATTACACTAAAAATCGCATAATGTACTATTTAATATAATAATCGAATAATAATAAAATAATAATAATGAATAAATAGATAATAATAATAATAATAATAATAAACCCTAATAATAATAATATAATTAAATAATAAATCATTAATTTTCATAATGTTTTCTTCTACGTGAAGCCAGAATCAAAACACCAATTAACACATCATTGGAGTAGTAAATTTACCCAATCTCAGCGCCCCCTCAGCTTATAGTGACAAGAACTGATTAAGAAACCCATTTTTAGTATAACCAAACGATACATTGAAAAATGTCATTATTTCGTCAATTATTTTTTAATTTCACGAGCGCTGCGCGTGCGCATACACAGACACATATTACATTATCTATTAATTATTTCAATTATTAGTATTAATTATATTATTATTATATTAATAATTATATTATTATTATTCATCATTCATTATTACGTCGAAAAAATGAACTCCCGTAGCGGGTTCAATTTTTAGCCGACTCGACTCCGCTCCGACTTCCGGCTCCGGCTCCGGATTCAGCCTTCCGTTGGTTCAGACATCGTAGTGTTGAACTCTCGTACTAACTTTTATATTAGTATTATTATTATTATACATCATTATTATTTAAATCTCATATATTATTATTATTATTCATTCATTACTAAATCTATAATTATAATATATATTATAATAATTATTATTAATTAAAATTCATGATTATTAATTATAATCATTAGTATTATACTTTTTATTATTATTATTATTATTATTATGATTATTATTATTTCATCTGCTATCATTATTATATAATTATCTATTATTTCTGTTATTATTCCGCCGCCGCTCCTTCGGTCCTCGCATTCCGCTTCCGAGCTTTTCGACAACTATCTACATGACGTCTAAGTTCATATTCGTATCGCGTATAAAACTTGACACTGGACTTCGCTGTTAGATGGGCGAGTTAATCGTCCCCGCATGTCACACCCGAAAAGGCACCCCACCCCCCCCTTTAAAAAATGGAAAGTGCTTCGTAATTGGCTCGAAAATCTTTTGACAACGGACTTCAGACAGCATCACCGAACATACACTCCTAGAAGCACTTACGGTAATGAATCGAGAGAGCATGCGCTCGCACCCAAGCCGCTGAAGCCCACTGCGAGGTGACCGAATTATCATACAAACACTTCGATACCAATAACTCGACTCAACAAACCAACGCTTCTTCGATAACTATATATCAAATCAGCGCTATAGTCGACAAGCCCATAGCAGCCACGTATCACGAACATAAGTCTCGAATTCGCTATAAGTCCGTAAGCGGTGCTCATAGGACCCACCACATCCTAATCGCGGCCATACAAGACACATCCCCGTCCGAACTACTGAAACAAAAGACGCAACAGAATTTACAAATATCAGAAAGGAGGAATGAAGCCAAGGAATGAAAGCATGAAATAAGCGCGAAAGGATATGAAGATAGCAGAGTCTCGCCTCATGCGCAAACCAGCTAGCGAGCATAGACAACATGCACGATCATGGCTCCGTAGCGGGCTCCGATCCTTATTAAATATTTGGATATCATACACATATTGCATCTCTAATATATGTATCTCGGCGCCTGCGTAGCATTTACGAAATAATGGTTCAGCAACACCAGACAAAACAAAAAAATAAAAAACTCAAAAATTAAAGTAAATAAATAAATAAAATTTCTTACTCTTATATTGTTAATAACTTACAAATCTGCCTAATGCCATTTTACCATCACCCTAAAGCAGCTAAATCAAAAGTAAACCATCATATACCACCCAAAGACCTACCCCCCTAATACTGATCTATTGATCTATTGACCTCTTGATCAATTTTCTAAGTTCAAAATATATATAACTAAACTGTCATCTCAATCCATACCCTAAAAGCAGCTACAATCAGTCAAATCTCAAGCCGATCACCAACCATCCATCCTGTCAGTTCCGTGATCTTTATACATATCTAAGAATCTATTCATGATTAAGCTCAAATAATTTTTCCTCACTCCCCTTTTCCCATTTTACATACCTATAAGCAGTAAATCAGTAAACAAGAGCCACTAATCCAAGCACCCTCTGATATATCGTTGATCTATTATCTTTAGATCTATTGATCTATTGATTAGTCAAATTTTTACTAAAAATTTAGTAAAATTTTAAATACCCTAAATCAGTAAAATCAGTACAATTCAAAATTCACAATCCAAGCACCCTTCCTGTCCGTCGTGAATCTAATTGATTCTATTATCTATGATACGGTCAATTTTTATAAAATACTTATTTTTTTTCATACCCTAAATCATAAATCAGTAAATCAAAGCACACCTCAACCTACCATTCCGTCCAATCTGATCTATGATCATATTATCTAATTGACTATTATTCAATCACATTTTGACAGTACTCATTTGGGTAAACATAACATAATAATCAAATTCTTCTTTAGACAAAAGATCAATCAATATATGTTGACGTAACAAAGTTTCCAAATCAAAATAATAAAGCTATACTTAGCATGTTGCATTTACAATTAAACCCCCAACGGACAAACCCAACACATCTTAAACAGGAATAAATGTTAACGATAACAAAGTTCCAACGTTAAACACAGCTAAAAAGTAACTAACATATTTCATACAAAAAAACGTAAACCCTATTCACCACCTTCGTCAAGCATATCTCTAACAATACAATGTTAATTTTACATTAACATGGCGACGATAATATTTAACTAAAATTTATCACTACCTTATTTCTCATACAGAGCAGCGAAAGTATTGCATTTTTTAAATTATGTCATAAAAAGTTTTAACATTTAATAAAGCCAACATAGCATTACCAAACAAGAATATAATAAAAACAGAAAACCTGACACATCTTAAGCAGAATAAACTGCTAAACCATTATCAAAGTCCAAACTTATCAACAGTAAAAGAAACTAACAAGGCATACAAAAACATATACCATTCACACTTATCAAACATATCACCAACATGACAATATTAATTTACATTAACAAATTAAATGATTTACCAAAAAAAATTTATCCACTAACCGCACCATAACCATCATAATACCTAACGCTGTAAAGACAAACAAAGTAAAAGTTTTACCCTCAGTAAGAGATTAAAAACATACATACTTAACACAACAACAACCAGACAAATAAACAGCTGTCCATTAACAACTTATTCAATAAGCGAACATACGAGGGAAGTAAAAAGCCCAAATAGTTGCAAACATAACAAAGTTTATCCAAACACATAACATTAAAAATAACAAAGTTTTTATCCAACATAACATAAAAATAAGTTCTTGAATAAAAAATACCATAGTAAAAGTGTAACTAGTTACGAATAAAAAAGATCCTAAAGCTGTTAAATCAGTAAATCAAACCACCGACCCCTCCACCCCCCTCCCTACACCCATATATATATATCTTATCGATCTTTCCGATCTAATGATCCAGTTCACAAATCGAGTAATCATTTCCGTTAAACATAGTACAAAAATAAGTCTTTATATACTAACCATCGAATATATCTAAACGTAACATTGTTTTCACAGTTAATAAAAGCTAAACAATAGCAGCTGTTGAGAATCAACGTATGTGCTACAATACAAAAACCTAACACACATTACCACGAATAAAACTACTAGCATTAACAAATTCCATACTTAACAACACTAAAGTACCTAGCACAGCCATACAACGTAAACCATATTCACACTTTTCAAAAACATATCTCTACAATTATGTAATGTTTACATTAACCCCATGAATTACGTTGCATTCGAAGTATCATTTTGGATGAACATAGCACAAAATAGTTCTTTATATACTAACCATCGAATATATCTAACAATAACAATGTTTTCACATTAATAAAGCGCCAACATAGCATCATATGAACAAGGAAGAAAATAAATGTACAACGACAAACTTTACACAACTTACGCACATAAACAGTCTTAAACATAACAAAGTTCCACACTTGAACAACAGTAAGTAGTACTCTAGCAATCATACCAAAACGTAACCTATTCAACTTTTTCAAGCACTGAAACATATTAACGTTAATTATACAAAAACACAATTAATATTAACAAAAAATTTATTCATAACCATGTCTAATTATCATAAAGACCAACTACATAACAAAACAATAACAAAGTTTTATCAAACCATACATAAAAATAAGTTCTTGAATAAAATATCACACAAAGCGTAATAGTATACAGATTTTAAAGCAGTAAATCATGTAAATCAGTAAAATCAAGCCATCAACCATCCCCACCCCTCCCCACCCAGGACCATTTGAATCTATTGATCATGATTATCATATTTCGAGATTCATTATCGACTAAACATAACACCAAAAATAAGTTTCTTTGTATAACTTAGCTTTAAAAATAATTGAATCCAGTTTTTTACATAATAAACTAACATCTTAACATCATACCCTGAACCTAAGAATATAATGACAACGACAAACTAACACCCATACGTACGAATAAACTTACTACATTAACAAAGTTCCATACCTTAAACAAGCACTAAGTACCTTAGCACAGCGTCACAAAAACTAGACCCATCCACACTTTTTCAAGCAATAACTCATACCATATCCATTTTTAATTATAACACACACGCTAGCACTCTATTCAATACGTCTCTATTACGAGTACATACTTTACGGAAAACATAGCCCACAAAGACTAGTTACCTGTAATATACTATAACCACACCGAATATATGCTACAACATAACATGTTTCACATTAATACACACAAACATAGCATTCATATGAACTAAGAAATAATGTACAACGACAAGCTTAACACAACTTATGCACTAATAAACAATTAACATTAACAAGTTCCACACTTAACACCAATAATAAAACTAGCATTGCATACAAACGTAACCTATCCTACTTTCGAACGATATCTCTAAAATATTAACGTGCCTATTTTACATTGACATTTAACTAAAATGTATCATAACCATGTCTAATGATCATACAGACTACAATGAATAACTGTAACATCCAAAAAATTCAACCCAATACACAACTGATGAGACCTGACGTGTCATAGATTACATCATAGTAAAAAAAAAAAAACAAAGTTGATATAGTTTACTGATTTTAAAGCAGTAAATCAGTAAATCAAGGTAACAACAAACCCTCATCCCCTCCCCACCTGTCCCACCATAACTTTTATTATGATCTATTGATTCATGTCATATTCCGAGTATCATTGTTCGACATAAACATAACACAAAAAATAAGAGTTATTTTATATACTTAACCACGAATATATGCTACTAACAACAGTTTTTACATTAATAATAAAACGCAACATAACATAACCTGAACTAAGAATATAATGTTACAACAATAAACCTAACATACAACGACAATAAACTACTAACATTAACAATCTCCCTACTAACAACAGTAAAGTACCTTAACACATTCGTACAAAACGTAATATCACTTTTTACAATTGTATTAAAACTATACAATTTTAATTTACAATTAAATATTAATAAAAGTATTAACAAAATCTAGCATAACCCTGTCTACTCAAGCTATACGACAACGAATATAAGTGCTAACGTAACCGAAATTTCTCTACATCAACTTTCATAATATTAACAAAAATCATTCATAACCTCGTCTAAATATCATAATCCCCAACGAATAATTGCAAAGACAACAAAGTTTTAAATAACAACCATAACATAAAAAAGTGTCACTCTTCGAGTATAACATCATTGAACTAGACATAAACCGTAACATTAGCACATATAATATCTTCGACGCAAACCCCTAACTTGTACTCAGCAAAATCTTAACCTACGCTCACGTTTCTAACACATCATTTCCTTTGACACAAGTAATATTTAACAAAACTCATCATATTCTCTAACAAATCATGTAAATAAAAAATGAAATAATATTTCAACATAACGTTAGCTAACTTACGAATAAACAGCTTTCAATTAACAAGCGAGTCTCTAAAAACAACAATCAAATCCTCCGAAGAGAAAACCCAAGGATGCGCCCCTGAAAGAGTGTTGAATCCTGAGAGGATCACCCCGCAAGGTGAAACGGGTTATTGGGCCTCAGCCGAAGCGAGCCTTACCCCTCTTCCATCATGTGAACGCTACACCCCTTAGCAGACGATCATCCCCCTTTCAGGATTCACAACCTTTCAATGGGCGCATCGCCCACTTGCGTTTTTCTCGGAGGTGATGTGTTGTTTTAGATACTCATGGTTAATGAAATCTGTTATTCGTAAGTAGCTACGTTATGTTAAAATTTACTATGACGTTGAAAATAACACTGATGCTAGAAAATGAACGAGTATTTTTGCTAAAGATCCATTACGTAACTTGACAGATGATGTGTAGAAACTGAGCCCTAGTGAAGATTTTGCCGAGTAAAGTAGTTTGCTCTCAGAATATTGAGCATGCTCTACGTTTTATGCATAGTTCAAAGATGTTATACTCGAAACGAGGAACACTTTGATGTTAGTGTGGGTTAAAACTTTGTTGCTTTGCTATTATTCGTTGGGGTTATGATAATTAGACACGGTTATGATGAATTTTTGTTAGAATATTACCGAATTGATTAAAATTCGGTAACGGTGATCAGCCATTACTATTTCTTGGCCGCTATGCGAGAGACAGGTCTATGCTAAATTTTTGCCTGAAAATCATCGAACCGATTTCTATGATAACAACAAATTATATCACTTGAATATGTCATAGAGACTATGCTATGAAAAAAGAGATAGCGGACGGAATCAGCGTTACGTTTGCTACGAAGGTAGACTTACTTTGCTTTAGCCGGAAGTTGTTAAAGTTATAGTTTATTATCGACGTAGTATGTTAGGTTTGTTGATCTCCATACATTTATATCGTTAGTTTCAGGTTATGTTAGATTAAGCTTTATTTAAATCCTTGTGCTTAAAAAGACTAATTGTTACGTTAGCGCATATATTCATGGGTAGTAGTAGTATTATAAAAACTTATTTTTGCTGGTGATTTTTAGCTCGAAAGATACTCGAATATAGACAGACAATAGATCAATAGATCAAAAAGTTATGGTGGAGGTGGAGCGATACGTTTTAACTGTGATTTACGATAACATGCTTAAAATCAATGTAAACTGCATTACATTTATCTGATGTTATTTTTATTCCACAGACACACTACCTTTTCTATACTATATAATGAATTGGAGTGAGTCTGCAAACACTTTGGAACTACAGATGTTATTCATTGTCTGCATGATAATTAGACATAGAATGGTCTTATATGATAAATTTATTTGTTGTTCAAAAGTACTGCTCTGTCAATCAGCGTCAACACAAATCACGATTATTATGCACAGAAATGCTTGGAAACAAGATAGACATAGGCATTCTGACGTTGTAGCAAATGCGAGTACTTTATTTGGGTGTTAAGTGAGTGTGAGACTTTGTTCCAAATGTTAACTGTTTATTAGGCATAAGTATGGGTGACCCCATCGTACATTAAGCTTTGTAGTTGTACATCTATTTTTCTTAGTTCATATGTCAGACTATCCATGTTAGCTCTTATACATGAAAACGCATTGTTAATGTTAGCACTTATCATCCTATTTCGATATATATAAGAGAACTATCTGTTGTGCTATGTTTATCCGAAATGATACTCGTAATGAGAAACGTCAAAAATCCCAATCCGAAAAAAAAAAGTGCTAATACGTAATACAACCTTAACAATTAACTATGGCGTAGAGTTTATGCTTGAAAAAAGTTTGAATGGCGGGTTACGTTTGGTGTACGCTTTCGACTACGTACCATTTAGTGTTGTTAAAGAACTTTCGTGTAATGTTAAGGAGCTATTCATACAGTGATGTTGTGTAGGTTCTCGTTGTACCATTATATTCTAGCTTTAGGTGTGATCGTTTAGTATTTACTTATAATGTAAACAAACTGTTCTACTGGCTCCGCGTATATATATTCACAGTTAGTATACAAATAAAACTTATTTATTAGTGTTATGTTTAGTCGAAATGATACTCAGTCAATAGATCAAATAGATCAATAGATAATAAATGGACAGAAGGGTGGCGGAGAGGGGAGGGGTTTGGTGGTGTGTTTCTTACTGATTTACTGCTTAAAATCTGTAAACTATTATTGACAATTGTGACTGTAATATTTTATTCAAAGAACTTATTTTATGTTATTTTGGATAAAAAACTTGTTATGTTTAGCATACAATCGTTGATCTGTATGATAATTAGACATGGTTGATGATAAACTTTGTTAAAGTAGCATTGGATATGTAAAATGAGAGACGTATAATATGTTACAGATATGCTTTATAAAAGTAGAATAGAGTTTACGTTTTGATATGCGCGAATCATCGATACTCAC
>JABUQX010057703.1:0-47639 GCA_015478945.1 Trachelipus rathkii
CGGTACTTCGTTCAGTTGCCATCGATTTAGGTGTTTAACCGTTTTCGCATTTATGCGTGAAACGCTTTTTCCGCGTTTTTCGTGCGCCGCTTCAATATATATATATATATATATATATATATATATATATATATATATATTTTTAATATATAAAAAAATATATAAAGAGAGAGATATAAATATATATTTATATAAATATATATATATATATATATATATATATATATATATATATATATATATATATATATATATGCTGCTTAGCATATATGCTGCCTATGCTGCTGCTGCTCTATTACTGTATATATATATATATATATATATTGTTTCAAAATAAAATAGCTTAGAACGCCAGTGGTAATAATAGGTCTTAATGCCTTGATTATAAGATTCTTATGGATTTCTTTATAAAAATAGTAGAAAGTAGATTCTTTAGATGTAATAAATTTATTTCAAAGATTAAAAAAATTTATTACAAAATATTTAGCAAAAGCTTTCGGCTATATATATAATCTTAGCCCTCTTTCAGCTGCTACGGAATATCAACTAAATTAAATATTAATGACAATACAAAATATTAAAATCAAAATATAAAAATTAATTTACAAAAGTTTAGTTTTAAGTTCTTTGAAAAAAGGTGAGGAGTGTAGAATGTTGTTCATGATATGATTTATGTGCGAGTCGTTTCTTTGTATATTATAATTATTTGAATTGGTTATGCAAAAGGATTCAGAAAGTTTGCGAAGTTGTAAATTTTCGATATGAATGATGGGTGTCATATTGTTAATGTTGATACTGTGATTATGTGTGGATCTATGATGGGTAAGGGCAGAGTTAGGGTTATCTTGGAGTAGGTCATATTTGTGTTGGTAGTTTCGGCGTGGAAAGTCATATGTTTCACCAATGTATAAGTTGTTGCAGTTGGTACAAGGGATTTTATAAACACATTGGGAAGTAATGGAATTAGTATGAGTATGGGGTTTAAAGATTTTTTTGAAAGGAAGTATGTTAGGGGAAGAGATGAGTATAGATTTATGAAGGAATTTTTTGCAGAGGTTATGAGAAGTGTTAGTGTTTTGCTAAATATTTTGTAATAAATTCTTTTAATCTTTGATATAAATTTATTACATCTAAAGAATCTACTTTCTACTATTTTGATAAAGGAATCCATAAGAATCTTATAATCAAGGCATTAAGACCTATATATATATATATATATATATATATATATATATATATATATATATATATATATATATATATATATATATATATATATATATATATATATTATAATAAATACTATAAGAAATATATATATATATATATATATATATATATATATATATATATATGGGTAAATGAGAATAAATGAAAGTATGTTGGGATGGTTTCGTCATGTGGAAAGGATGAATGATAGTCGGTTTGTTAAGCGGATGTGTAGTGATGAGTGTGCTGGGAATCGACCGGCTGGGAGACCAAAGAAAAAGTAGATTGAGTCAGTAAATGTATGCATGGAGGAGAGAAATGTTTGTTTGGCAGAGGGGAGGAGAAAGGTGCATAATGGGAGTGAATGGCGGGGTAAGAATAAATGGAGTCGAAAGTGATTGGTTTAATATTAATAGCGGAGTGAGGCAGGGATGTGTTGTGTCTCCTTGGTTATTCAATTTGTATATGGATGGGGTTATGAAAGAATTACAGGTGGGGGTGGCAGGGGATGGTGTTAGAATAATGGAGAATGGAAGAGAGTAGAGGGTGCCGTACCAATTATATGCGGATGATTTATTTTTGTGTGGCGAATCTGAAGAGAGTTTGAAAGGATTGGTAGGGAGTTTTGGCAGGGTGTGTAAAAGGAGGGGTTTGAAAGTAAACATAGAGAAGAGTAAGGTTATAGTTGTGAGAACAGTCCTCGGTGTGAAGTTATGTCAGATGGTGAGCAGCTGGAAAAAATGTCTGAGCTTAAATATTTAGGATATACGTTGGATGAGAAGGGAACGGATGATGCAGAGTGTAGTAGGAAAGTTGTGAATGGCAGGAAGGTTGCTGGTGCAATTAAATCATTGGTGAATGTAAAGGGACTAAGTCTTGAGTGCTCTAGGGTCTTACATGAGGGTATGTTGTTACCTGTGTTATTGTATAGTAGCGAGACTATGGTCTGGAATAAAGTATAGATCTAAAGAAGTTCAATGTGTTCCAGATATGGACAATCTTACAGGGGCATGCTAGGTGTGAGGAAGAATTGATAAGGCAGAATGAACACGTATTAGAGAGCTGTGTGGTGTAAAGAAAGGGGGTAAATGAGAGAATAAATGAAAGTATGTTGAGATGGTTTGGTCATGTGGAAAGGATGAATGATAGTCGGTTGGTTAAGCGGATGTATAGTGGCGAGTGTGTTGGGAACCGACCGGCTGGGAGACCGAAGAAAAAGTGGATTGAGTCAGTGAACAAATGTCTGAAGGAGAGAAATGTGAGTTTGGCAGAAGTGAGAATAAGGCGCATAATAGGAGTGAACGGGGTTTTGTATGGGGTATGGTTGTGGCCTACCTGGGCCAAAGGATGAACCGTTACAGTGACGATTTACCATAGTGAAGGTCCGTTGCAGTCTCCCATGAAGCTCTAGGTTGGATTTTCTATGTCTGTGACGAGTTCTCACTGAAAGGTGATTAAAGGTACAGAGGGGGCGGTAAGGCGCAGGCTTTATTTACTTTCGACGCGTTTGTCAAATTCTTCTACTCTTTCTTTTCACGATACATGACCTTTGCCCTTACCCCAAGTCTTAGGAAAAAGAAAAAAAAAAAAAAAGAAAAAATATATATATATATATATATATATATATATATATATATATATATATATATATACTATATATACTATATATATATATATATATATATATATATATATATACTTATATATATATATATATATACTCTTTAACATACTCTCTATATATATATATATATATGTATATCAGACATAAACCTGCAATCAGCACAAATGGATTAACAATTTAAAGAAATTAAAAGACTGGAGACCAATCTAGAAGAGTCCCACTCACTCCCCTCCTTTAGAAGTATTCAACACTATCAAAAACCTCAAAACTCACAAGCATGAGGGTCTGATAAATTCATCTCAAATACTTAGTAATTAATTCAATAGAAACCCTAACTCAAATATTTAAAACAGCTTGGCAAACTAATACTATCCCATCTTTTTAAAAACACACACATAAAATCCCTAAATTAGAATCTAACAAACCAGCCAATAACTGAGCTTCATATAGACCTATATCATTGCTCTCTACAATATCTAAAGTGTTCAAGAGGTTAATCCTGAATAAAATTTCCCCTTCTATCCCTTCTCGGAAACCCAACACAGATTCAGACAAAAACATTCCCCTACTACACTACTAACCAATCTAACACAAAGCATCCTCATAGGATTTAAACAAACCCTATCTTCCACACACATTCTCAAGTAGTAATAGACGTAAATAAGGCTTTCGATACAGTACCACGCCACCTCGTAATAAAGTATTAAAAACAGAAATAAACAGAAATGACAAGAAAATAATTGCAAACTTCCTATCCAGTCATAGAGCTAGAGTCAAACAAGGAAGCCACACCATCTGCACATAAAAACTATATAATGGAGTCCCCCAAGGCGCCATCCTAACACCAACACTATTCAATCTTTTTATGCATGACCTACCTCATCCCACAACTCCTATAAAAATCAACAGCCATGCAGACGACATAACAATCACTGACTAAAACTCTACTATAAAAAGCATCCGGTAGCTCAACAGTAAAGAACTTGCCCAACTAAGCGAGGGACCCAGGTTCGCCACTTGTTGGGCGTGTGAGCCGTTCTCTTCTTGGTTCCGTCTTTCTCAGACATAAAAATTGAGCACACCCCTTCCTAGATTAGGGCTCAGCCCGTGAGCGGCGGTAACTGTATATAAAAAAAAGAGAATTATACCAATATATAAACCAACAAGAAGAACTGCTATCAACAAATAGAATGAGTATTTCCTCTCAAAAATCCGCTATCACACTACTTACACCCGAAAGAAGAGAATCCAATACCCATCCAGCTGTGTTCCTTTCAAATATTAGACCCCCCCCTCTTAATAAACCCACTATCTTGGGCTTAACCTTCGATACACACACAGGACATTCACCACCCACATAAACAATAATACCTCCATTGCCCCACACAAATCAAACACGATGAAAACATTAACAGGAACAAAGTTTTTCAAAACAAAGAGACCCTTCACAATAGTATACAAGAAAAATCTCTGTCCCTTCTTAAAACTATGCATCACAACCAATTTACAAATATCAAAAGTTCAAAAATGCAAGAAGCAGGCAGTACAAATAAAGCTCAGAATAATAACAGACTGCCTTCCCTATCACACCCATCCATCATTTCTGACTTTAACAAAAATTCTTCCAGCAAGTTCCCATCTCAACATGATGGGCAGCCAGTCATACAGCAAGTCGCTCTCAATAGACACTTTCATCAACAAACATTTTGCGACAACTTCCTTCCACCGAGGAGAGAAAAAGCATCACACCAGTTTTTACTATTCTCATATATACACCATATATATGATTCAGACTCTGGAGAGGTAGGTTGGCTTATTAAACAGAAGAAAGAGAAGAAAATGAGAAGAGAAAAGAACAAACGAAGTGGATAATCAGAAGGGACTGAAAGATCATGTTACATAGATCATGAGAAGGTTGTAACATGCTGATTGCGTTTTTTCATGGAATAACATCGGAGAAGGCTTTGAAGGCAGATAAAGGAAATATTTGATGTTTTCAAAAACTAAATTTGTTTTTCAGGAAAATATTTTGACTAAATGAAAATTATATTTCAAAATTTAATAATAAAATTCATCTGTGATTTCTGCAGTGAAGTGAAAAAAAGTTTGGAATTATGAACCTTTCAAAAATTTTGAATTATGAATAATACTTCATCGATTGTTTTAAATTGATCAACTGAAATATGATTTAGGATGTAAACTGTGTCCTGACGCCTCTCAGAAACTGCTTCATTTTCATGGTTCAATAAGAGGGCTGCTCAATATTTGGTTGCTAGAAATTTGGAACATTCCACTATCTAGTGATAATATTAATAATTAGTAGTGATAGTGTTTTTAATTAGTGATAGTGTTATTATTTAATTGGCGACAGTATTATTAATTAGTGATAGTGTTATTAATAGTGATAATGATGATGAAAGTGATTGTTAATATAGTAACAATGATGATAGTTGTGTTAATGTTAATATAGTAACAATGATGATAGTTGTGTTAATGTTAATAATAGTAATGATAATGATAAATAATGATAGTGGCAGTGATATTAATGATAGTGGCAGTGATGGTAATTATAATAATAATGATGATATTAATGATAGTGATGATAAAGATAATGCAAATAATGATAATAATGATGATGGTAGTGATAATAATGACAGTAATAATGATAGTACCCTAATACTAATAATATATATATATATATATATATATATATATATATATATATATATGTATATATATATATATATATATACTCTTTATATATAAATAAAAATATATATATATATATATACATATATATATATATATATATATATATATATATATATTAGGGATGTACTGGAACCTCGATTTTTAGAAGTTCCGGTTCCGGCCGGAACTAACCGGAACTTTCTACTTTTTCAAATGTATTTCTTTAAAAAATTCAGTAATTAATTTGTCATTTACTCAGTTATGATTATGCCTAAAAAATAATAGAGAAAATTGATATATGTGAACAAAGTAACTACGGGGAGACTTGCGTGGTGGCGCTTGACATATCAAGCATTTGACTGGGTATGGCACGCGTACTCTCAAAGCCTCACTTTAGGTTCCTTCTTCTCTTTAACACATGTCACAACTTTCTTTCAAATCACTCTAATATCGGCTGTTGTTGATGGGCTGACTTCTTTCTGTCAATAGTGGTGTTTCCTCAGGGTTCTGTCTTGTCTCCTATTTTATTCCTGCTTTTCATTAATGGTCTACCTGCACATCTGCTCTATCCACTCATATACCGATGACTCGACCCTTCATTCTTCAATAATTTCAATTCTGCTCCCTCTTTTACTTTACTCGTCTTAACCTTTCTGATTCTATTTTCGCTGATCTGGACAGAATTTCCGGGTGGGGTCGTCTCAACTGTCAAATTTAATTCTTTAAAAACCTAATACAAAATCTCCCTCTTTAAGACACCTTCTAACTTTCCCTACCCATCTCTTTCGACAGTTCTCTCTGTCTCTCCTGTTGACAACATAAAAAACATTCTTAGCCTTATAGCTTAAAAAAATGTCTTTGAAGCTTTCACATGCACATGAAGTTTGCTTCCAGGCAGCCTAGAAACAGGAGTTACTGTTTTTAGCTCCCTTGAGAGCTTTTTCCTCTTACTGTTGCTCCAGCTATACAAGGGTCTCATCATGCTGTAGTAGGTACCACTTCTCTATATACAGGGGGGTTCACGGTTTTTCACGGCACCCAGGATAGGTGAATTAGTAAAGCTTATAAACTTCATGCCAGCACTTACATTTCCCATGACCCTCTATCTTTGCGCGGCGCGATGTTAGGTGCGCCTCTTTCTGCCCCATGGTACGCCATGGCAGCCAGTGCTCGAGGGCACACTCGCGTACTACCACCTTTATGACGCCCTCGTAGGGGTGCTGTGTCTGCCCATGAGTTTTGTGTTGATATTAGTAACTCTCGGGCATTCGCTGCGGTGGCACAGCTAACTTTCACCACGCACCTCTATTTCTGTGAAATTCTGGCTGCATCTTCTGTGTTTCCTACTCAATTTCAATCTCCCTCACTTTAAAGCCTGCGTCCTGTGCTAATCTGCGTTAGATGAATATTTAGGGGCACGTTCCAACACCCCTCGCGAATGAGCTGCCGTGGCCGGTGTCAAGTGTAAAAAAAAGTGCGATACAAGAGTGACTGACTCCTGGTTTCGAAAACTTTAAATGCGAAACAATATTTTCACCATCAGGCAGCAGCTTGTATATAGAACTAGCGGTCTGCCAAACTTTGTCGGCGTACCCCTAAGATGAAAATAATTTTAAGTTGAAACCATTATTTATTATAATATATTACAATATAATATAATATAATATAATATAATATAATATAATATAATAAAATATATTATATTATAATATAATATAATATAATATAATATAATATAATATATGCACATACGGTATAATATAATATATAATGAAAGACACGGCGAACATTGAAAGAACCTCACACTCACGTGATACACGATCATACACTCGCAAGTGATCGTGAGCCTACTTCCTGAAATACTGCAGAATCAAGTGTCTGTCAGAAGCAGGGTTAGGGATTTTTTTTGAATTTTTTAGAAAAAGATCAATTTTTGATTTTTTTGATTTTTTGAGATTTTTTTTATTTTCTTTAATTTTTTTAGACACAAATTGCTTTTTTAATTATTATTTTTATAAAATTAGTAAATAATCCTAATTATTACCTAATTAATAATAAGTTTAGTAAATATAATTATTATTTAGTTTAATTAAGTTATTTAAATTATATATATACTGTATAATATCTGAGTACTCTAATTTTATTTATTTCTTTATAAAAAATGAATTGAAACTACATTGATGAATTTACTTATTATATAGATGAAATATACTTATCATTAATTAGGTGATGATAGCTAGGATTAATTATTAATTTAGAAAAAAAAATTTGTCTAAAAAATAAAAAATAATAAATATAAAAAAAGTCATGATTTAAAAAAAAAAAAAATTACGTAAAAATAATAAGTTGATTTAATAAATCATTTGATTTTTTTTTTTGTGCCAACCCTGCTCTACAATCTAGACCTGGGGATAAATAAAATTTGTACAGGGTATTATTATTATTATTATTATTATTATTATTATTATTATTATTACAGCGACTTCTTGCTAGCAAATTTTCATTCAAACCAAGCAAGGAGTGAAGCAAATCAAATAAATCTTAGAAATAATACTTACATAAACCCTCCCTTCTGTAGACTAAAAAAGACCACTCAAAGCGTCAACTACAAAGCAGCTAAACTTTACAACTCAATGCCACAAGACATCAAAACCGAAAACTCTACCAAATCTTTTGCTAAAAAAATAAAAACATATTATCTAAATAAATACTAATAGATAACTAACTCAGCGATTTAACCTACGTAAAATCTAGCTACTACCATTATTATTATTATTATTATTATTGTTTGTATTATTATTATTATTATTATTATTGTGTGTGTGTGTGTGTATTATTATTATTATTATTATTATTATTATTATTATTATTATTATTATTATTATTATAATTATTATTATAATTATTATTATTATTATTATTATTATTATTATTATTATTATTATTATTATTATTATTATTATTATTATTTTATTTACTTCAATTATTATCATCATTGTTATTATACTATTATTATTATTATTATTATTATTATTATTATTATTATTATTATTATTATTATTATTATTATTATTTTATTATTATTATTATTACTGTTAATAATGTTAATGCTATTATTATTATTATTATTATTATTATTATTATTATTAGTAGTAGTAGTAGTAGTATTAGTGGAGTTATTATTAATTTCGTTCGCACAGATACTACTGCCCCTACTGTTATGATCGATGCCATCGTTATTATACAATTACCATTATTAGGATATGAAATAGCATTATGTTTGGTTTCATTGTTTGTAATGACTGTATTGATAAATTGATACTGTTACTAGTAATATAACTTGTTTTACTATTATATCTTTTATTTTTATTAAAAATTATATTATTATTATTATTATTATTATTATTATTATTATTATTTTTATTATTATTATTATTATTATTATTATTATTATTATTATTATTATTATTATTATTATTATTATTATTATTTTTTATTATTATTATTATTATTATTATTATTATTATTATTATTATTATTATTATTATTATTATTATTATTATTATTATTATTTTTATTTTTATTTTTATTATTGTTATTATTATTATTTTTATGGTTTTAATTATTTTTAGACATTATTATTAAATGTATTTCGGGTTTCAAAGGACACAACACTGTGTTGAAATTAGTAGACCCATTTCACATACTAGGGAAATTAATTTTTGTTATTATAATTGATTGATGTATTGAAACTGTAAAATATTTGACAATATAATATAAAAATGTTCATCTTTGTTATTATGACTAAATTGTATTTTTTTTGTATTGAATAAATTTTTTGAATTGAATTGAATTACTATTATTATTATAATTATTATTAAAAGAAATTATCTTTAAAATAGAAACTACTACAAAATATTAACTAAACTATTTAAGCAAAAATTTAAAAAAAAATATTTAAAACAAGATTCCATTATTTTCTTACTTAAAAATGTATTTATTTGAATATTGAAATGTTATGGTGTAGGAAAATAAGTTGAAGACCCGTAGAACTTTATATAGTATATTCCTATTTTACTTAATAAATTTATTGAACCGCTTATTCAGATTTTGGGTTACAGAACTAAGAGCTCACAGTATGGATATAGAGAGACTCCACTTGTTAATCAGACAAGTTTTAAGTAGAATATGTAAGGTGTAGCGGAAGCCGAAAAGTTCGGTTCGGCGAACCTTTCAGGTTCGGAAAGTTCGGCGCACCGGCGGGTCTTAAAATTCTGGTTCGGTACATCCCTAATATATATTTAATTTTATGTATTTTTATATTTATTTTATAAAAGCGCCCGATAGCTCAGTGGTAGAGCACTCGCCAAACAAAGATCCCAGTATATATATATATATATATATATATATATATATATATATATATATATATATATATATATATATATATATATATATATATATAACTATATAACTATATATATATATACCTTATATATATATATATATATACACCGGTATATATATATATATATATATAAAAAGCTTCTCATCACTATATAAATCTATTTATATATATATAGCATCCAAACAAAGGTACTCTCATATATATATATATATATATATATATATATACACACACTCTCCCACCCTGCCCCCAGATACTCTCATTACACAGGTCAACAAATATTACATTTTTTTCTGTTGTCTATGATACGAAATTTATTCACTTATGTATTTTGCTGTGCTGAACTCAAAAAATGGCATTGGTTTTTGTCTGTCACGTCCAGTTTTGATGCTATTCACATGGAATCATGGGAAAAAGGTACGAACAAAAAAAATTTTCCCTTGAACAGAGACAAAACGGTTGGATACACAAACAGATAATCTAAATAAAATGTCTTGCCCAAGTATGTATGCTGTGAATTTCTTATTGAAAGGGCAAATAATATAAAATATATATTGTTTTATTTTTTTTTTTTTTTTTGGCATTTTTTTAATTTTCATATGAATGGCGGCAAAACTGGATCTTGTAGACAAACACCAATATCAATTTTAACGGACATATTAACAATAATACTGTTTCACAATTTGAGAATAATTTCTTGGAGAATGTAAGTTCAAATATACCAGCTAATAATAATAATAATAATAACCAAGCTGTACTACATCAAGCATAATAATAGCGCAGCTATCAACCTAATAATGCAACAATAATAATGAGGAACAAATTTTTGTTACGACATATTTAAGACTTGTTTCTTGCTTCTTAGTTTTTCTTGTACGAATACAGTACGTGGTGTTTTGTCCATAAGATCCAGTTTTTGCAGCCATTACAATTAAAAAAAAAAATGTAAGAAAAACATTTTTTCAATTTCATAAATGAAAAACCACTATAACTTTTTATTATTTGTCTTATCAATTTGAAATTTTCACAGCATATATTTGGGCAGATACACATATTTTATTTACATTATCTGTTTGTATATCCAACTGTTTTGTCTCTGTTTGAGGGAAAAATCATTTATTTGTGCAATTTTTTCCATGTTTACATGTGAATAGTGTTAAAACTGGACCGGACTGACAAAAACCAAAACGAAATTTGAATTCTGCATGAAAAAACATGTCAGAAACATGTATTCTTTGTGTTGGGGCAAATTCTTTGTTGAGGGTAAATTATTAAACACATTCACACCGAGTTAACTCAAAGAACGATTTCTGCATATCCAAATAATGAAAATACTCCAGGCACATCCGCCCGAAATATCTCCCACAGAACAAACTTTTACGGAGTTTGGCCCTCGGCACATCCACCTCCCTTCAGGAATATAAAAATTAAATTTATACAATTCATCAGTCCACTGTCAAAGATGTTCCTCCCTCACAATTCACAACAAACAACATCTGCTACACTGCTGCTTGGACTTACGGACATTAGAAATAGTTTTGACACATTCTTCATACGACATATCTCTGGGTGTGGCACAATATCTCAAGGTCGCCATTTCTTGTAGGGGGTAGAGTGGGGCGGGGGTGGGGGGCGGGCTACTAAATAAATACGGTATATATATATATATATATATATATATATATATATATATATATATATATATATATATATATATATATATATATATATATATATATATATATATAAGAGATGATAATTGATCATGCATCCATGGTGTCAATTGGCAATTCGCTATTTTTATTCTGGTAATGTTTATCCTCGAAAATGTTTTTTATATACAGTCTGGACGTTTGCAACCATTTTTGATCCAGCCTGTATTAATATATTTTATTCATTTTATGGATGTATTTATGATAACAATTAGCAATGATTCAGATTTTATAATTATATATATTTTTTTTTTCAAGTATATCTTATGATTATATATATTGTATGTTTGATAAAATATAAAACTAATAAAAAACGTAGCCCCCAGAAGCACAGATGATTGTAAACATATAGTTGTGCTTAAAGTTTATACCCAAAAGACGTTGATAAGCCTTTCTAGCTGTCTCAGAGGTCAGTGCTACAACATTATTTAAGTTTTTAAATTAATGAATGTAAAATTTTGTATCGATGTAAAGATAGTAAACTTGACATTTGTTACAGTTTACCGTCTTGTTGCTGGAAGGCCATTGACATCCTTATTTCCCCATTTTGAGAAACCCCTCTTGGATATACCAGGGTAGGTTTCTTATCATACATAGATCTATATTGTTGTACTTTACTTGTCAGATATATAGCTGGATAGTAGTGTCCAAATACCAATTGTTGTTTATATTTGACAGGGTTTTAATGGTGGGGTTCACCTGAATCCTTCAAGATTCTAAAGCTGGGAATTTTCTGTTTCTGTACTGGGATTCATCCTGAATCCTTCAAGACATTCTAAGACTGGGATTCATACTGAATCCTTCAAGATTCATAGACTGGGATTCATCTTAATCCTACTTCGTCATTCTTATACTGGTATTCATCCTGAATCCATCTTTTTGTGCTGATACTCTTGAGTGGGATTCCTTAGTGAATCTTTTCTCGGTGCTATTTTGAAGTTGGAATTCATCCTGAATCTTTCTTCTTGGAGTTGTTTCAGAGTTGTGGTTCGTCTGGATCCTTCTCCCTGCCAATTCTAACGTTGGGATTCGGCCTGATTCTTTCCTCCTTAATAGTACTTCAGCATAGTTGTGATTCTCCTGAATCATACTCACCACTTGGAACCATTCCCCAGTCAAATTCAGTTAAGTCATCATTTATTCACAATTGTTCAGTCTGGATTTCTTATTCCCTTGATTTTATGCATGAGCAATATTTGGAAAAGTTCGGTTTCCACTCTCGTATCTGATCCTAGAGCTGTCTGTGCTCGTGTACATATTTTACACATTGGAACCTTTAACTTTTACTCCAACGTGTATTAACTGATTCTATTAAATCATAATCTTTTATTCGTATGTTGTTGGTGTAGGACTGTGTGATATATTAACTTTTGTCAGACCTCCCACCATATATTTTGAGCGAGTTTAGTAAAAATAATACTTTTTACTGTGTGTCAATATCCTTTGATCTTTCTGATTTTATTGACATTATTATTCTTAATCTTCAAGAACCATATCTGAGTAGACTTCTAGAACTTATCGGATTAAACGTCCAATAAAGATCCGGGAAAGATCTATAAACTTATAAAACATTCTCTAGGTAAAAATCTTATATTGTTATAAACCTTTTTATATGTTATCAACTCTCACAATCCTCTTCGAATAGTCATTCAAGTCAGCAGGCCTACAGAGTCCTGAAGACTAACTTCCTCCGTTATGGAGAAAGCCTAACCTGCTCCGTATTACCCCTGATGGTGTCAGGTGGTTGCTGTGCTGACTAGACATTCAAACCACTATTTTTGAACATCACAAACCTAACATCTACGTAATATTTTATAAATTTACCTTCGTAATCTTAAAATTCTTCGAACTTCATATCTCCAAGAAAGAGCGGAGAGAGGTACCTCCGTCGGGTACACTTGTTGATCCCAGCGTACTTCCTCTCCGCCACATAAATAAATTAAAGTGGCGCCCGAACAGGGACTCTTTTGAGTTCCTGCAATTGCATCCAATAGGAAAGTGCTCCCAATGCAGCAACGAGAAACAGAGAAAAATCATCGATTCTCTTCAATTCTTTTCAATTAAAATCTTCTTCTTTTTGTACTTACATTGGACAGATCGAGAGTTAGTTAGTAATAACCCTCCCATCTTTTGAAATACTTTCCTTTGGAACTTATAAAAAAATGTCAGAAAAACCTCAACCAAAAGACTTGGAAATAAGCACAGGTGCTGATAGCCAAGAGGCTTTGGACTTCGATTCATCTCTTGCTGCTGTCGCTCTAGATCCACGTACCAGCGTCTGCGTGATGATGGTCATAAAAATAAATTAGAAATGAATGTGGAAAATATTGACAGAGAAGAAGTTACACACTCCGCCGTACCGTTGCTCACCAACTCTGACATACCCTTGGTTACCAACTCTGACTTACATTTAGTTCCCAACTCTGACAAACCTTTCACTGAGCCTGAGATGAGTACCTTATTAACTAAACTCAATAAGCAGGTGATAAGTGAAAGGCAATTGGCTCAAGTAAATGATACAGTCAGTAATGTTGAACACAGAACGGTTCATGATCGAAGACAAGGTATTCCACCTAACTTCGATTCCCATTATGTGCATATGCCTAAAAATACCACTTCTTTATTTGATCGTGATTATAAACCTTCCTTAGATTCCCAATTTCAATCACGATCCAAGCCTTTTCTTCCTAATCCACCTAGTTATGTAGAAAATCTTAGAAATCAATTTCTTCCTAATCCTAATCTTATTCCTAATCCTAATCTTATTCATAATTCTAATCTTATTCCTAATCCTACTCTTATTCCTAATCCTAATCTTGTGCCTACTCATAATTTTCTTCCTAAATCTCAACTTTTTCCTAATCCCAATCTTCTTCATGATTATATACCCCCAGGAAATTACTTTAATCCACCAAAGTCTCTATTTAGAAATCCCGATACGGGTAGAGGCAATAGAGATTCTCTATCCCCTATAAATAGAGGAGAGGCTGACTTTTCAGAAAAATATACAACAGCCTCCCCGAGAACAAATGCCAAGAAATCAATATCCGGAGCACCAGATGTTATCAACTGACCCTCGGGTCTATTCTGGAAGTTTTCCACACGGATATTCTCAAACACCTTCTGAACGTCGTATTCCTGACGACGATGAACCTTCCATGTATTCAGGACCACACATGAAAAAGAGATTTGATATGCTGGAGGAAGCCATTGTGCTTCTTACTCAGTAACTCAAGAACTCTCAGAAGCTTAAGGTTGTGGATCCTGGAAAGTTCAAATATGAAGCGGAACAAGATCTCTTAGTCTACCTGGCTGATTTTGAGGCTTATTGTAGTTTGCACTACCCAAATGCCCATCACCAATGGTTAAGACTGCTTGGTCGGCAGCTGGAAGGCAAATTTCTGAACATCTACCGAGAAATCATAAAAGATAACCGTGAATACTTCTCTGTACGGGATAATCTTGTGTGTTGGTATAGAGATGAGGAAAGAAAGAAAAAAGAAGACCGAATACAGAAGTATCATGCCGCTCACCGATACCCTAACGAGAGCATCAAAATGTTCGCCCTTCGGTTGGAGCGCCTAGCTAGTCAAGCATATCATGGACATGATATGAGAGATCATGATTCCCTTAGCTTTCCTTTGTAGTTTGCCTCCATATATTGAAACATTCGTCCGTCAATATATAAAAATGATGGAGCTGGACGGTTATAGTAGAGCTTCATGGGAAAATATCGTGAATTTTGCGGACTCTTTAGATAGTGATAACACTGCTTTCCCGAATTCAATGTCCCAAACAAATCCACTTGAGGTGGGCCCATCAACTTATTCCCGAACTGACCAGGAGGTGGACTTAAACGAATCTGTTGAGTCAGTAATACAGATCAATGCTGCACTTCCTGGATGGACTGATGTGTTGCGTAAGAAGGTTGAACAGCGTAAACCTAAGTCTTCATTTAACCTTAACCATCGTTCTTCCAATCTCGGCCAACGCAGTCCTCCGGAAAGAAATAATAGCAGTCGTATTGTCTACAACACTGTTCGGAATTCCCCACAAAATAATGACCGTTCCAGAGCTCAGAATAATCGTAACGCAAATCGAAAGGGTCGTTCAGGATCGGGAGATCGGGTGAATCTTTTATGTGACTACTGTGAGAAGAGAGGACACGAAATGCAGGATTGCTATAAGTACCTTGGAGTCTGTAGCTACTGCAAGAAAACTGGCCATTTAAATACCGAATGCCGAGCTAGGAATTCCCCTCCATCATCTCCCGTAAATAACCGAAAAGTAGTATGTCCTTTTTGTAGAGGTCCCCACGCGGGAATGAGGTGTTCTCAACGCACCCCTCCTAGATCCAGTGATTCTGAACGAACCCCTCCCAAAGAATACCTTCAAGGAGCAATAAAGAAAGTTTATTCGCGATCCTATTCCCCCGAAGCCCAGAAAACTTCGGCTAAACCAACTGAGAAGCCGCTTCCCCAACGCTTATTTCTGGACCCGTGTGAAAACTGTAACGTGTCTCACTATGAAGGTCGTTGCAAAGGGGGGTTTGCTGATACTCGTCCCGAAAATCAGTTAAACGACTAGTCCCCACAGAGATGAGTCAATCTGTGGAAAAGGACTTTGATAATGACTCTGTAAAGAAACTGGATGATCCTTCTATTAACTTTTATGGGATAACCCAGAAGAGTAAATTTTCGTATAAACCTTATTCCTATGCTGGTGAAGACATGGTCGTTGCCATTAACTTGTGTCAGGCGGATATCGAACCTTTGATCGTCTGTGTCAAGTTAGATGATCATGATGCTCCCATTTACGATTGCCTTGTAGATAGTGGGGCTGGAGTAAACTTGATAAGCTCCAAGATTGTTCCTTTCCTAGGGAATTCAAAAGAGCTTTTGGCTTCCGAAGACATAGGAGTAAAGGCCATCAGTGGTTTCGGAAATAAAGAACGAATTCCTATCGTTCATTATGTAAGCATAATCCTGAGGTTTAATATGGGTTTTGTAACTCATCCTTCAGCGTTTTTCATAGTTCCCCAGGAATATATGGTAGATAACCCATTGATACTTGGTACTTGTGCTCTTAGGGATAATCACCTATTACCTGACATGTCCCGAAAACAATTGATTCATCTTCAAGGAAAAAAAAATTGACTGTGGTGGCCGATGGCATATCAACTTGTACCCAGTCCAATTTGACGTCCTCTACTATACAGGTGAAAAACGTGTCGGTAGTCAATACTAATATTAACGATACTGATGTTATCTACGATCAAAATAATGATCATACTCTTCGATATTTATTGAAGGGCTTTAAAAAAAATGACAACAATATAAATTGGCAACAAGTACCTAAACCATACAAAAGTCATTCTAAACAAATGGTCTTGGAAAATGACATCTTGTATTACAGAACTACGTCCGGGAATCTGTTATATGCGATTTCTTTGGACCTACTAATGCACATAGTTCTGGGCCTCCATGTATCCTGTGCCCATATAGGTCGGAACAAGCTGCTTCAGTTGGTATACAAGCATTTCTGGCATCCTAGGGTCAACCAGGTAATTTCCGATGTAGTGCGGTGCTGCCCTGTTTGCCAGATGCAGAAAAACTTTTCTTTCAATATAACTCCACCCATGTTGAAAATCTTGGCCAACTATCCCTTTGACTTATGTGCCATGGATTTGATTCAATTCCCTAAAACCTCTAAAGGGAAATAAATACTGTATGATCTTTATTAGTCATTTATTTCTAAATGGTGTCTGTAGTTTCCCATTGGCAGGAGCAAGTCCCAGCTTGACCGTATCAGGAAACTGGAGCACCCAAGTTCTCCCTTTCCTTCCTAAAGTTCCAAATCGTATATTAACTGATAATGGAACTGAATTTACTTCCCAGGTATTCCAACAGGTGTTACAAAAACACAACATTAAACATGTGAGAATATCTCCCCTTCATCCCTCGAGTAACAGTGTTTCAGAGTGATTTAACCGGAGTTTAATTCAACTACTGAAATGCTTAGTTCTGGAACAACCCGCTACTTGGGATGAGGAATTGTCGTCCTCTATTTTAATTTATAATAATACTTATCATAGTGCATTGGACATGTCACCTTCTGATTATTTATTACAGAAATCACATGCTCCAGTGCATACTTTTCCCCAATATTGGAAAGAGGGCAGTGCCAATTTTAAACCTTTCAAGGTTGGTCAAAAAGTAGCTCGTAAAGTAATACGAACTGGGCCAAGTACTGCTCTTAAATTTCATCATAAGTGGGAAGGGCCGTTTACCGTTGTTGATGTGAACCCGAATAGGGTGGCATATGTCATACAAAGAAATACAATTCCCCCCAGTAGAACTCAAAAAGTCCATTTCTCCCACTTAAGGGAATGGATTGAGATTCCTGGTTATTTACGAAAATACCTGACTAGAAATAAGGAAATTAGTGATGCATTTTTCTCGGACGAGGAAAGCTTGTTGGATGGGGAGGATGAAAATTCTCTTGAATCCAGCGACCTTGAGTCTGAGACTGATTCTGCTAATTCTTATGAGTCAGAGTCCATCACTGATACTTCATTGTTCAATAATAGCGATGATTCCCTAGAGGAGGAGGCTGATTTTGAAGGATTCTTAACTTTTAATCCTATCTCTATTAGTGAATATATTCAATTGCCAGATTTAACTCCTGTAATTGAACCAACTTCTTGGGATCAAAGGGAAAACCTCGATATGAGTATGGAGGAGTTAGTTCCTCGGGGTTCTTCAGAAGCCTTACGATCTCCCGGTCACAAAGAGGTTAAATTTCTGCTCCCTCCTCTCGTAATTCCTATTTCACCTATCCATTCTTCGGACGAATCAAATTCTATCCATTCTAGTTTACCTGAGACCGATTCCGATTCTAGTTTATCCGAGATAGATTTAATAAATATTCCTACTAGTTCTCCTATGAATCATGGTAGTACCCTGGGGTCAACCATGCTGAAATACTTACCCCTGTTTTAGATTATTATGATATGTATTCACATGAATACCCTATTAGATTCAAATACCCCTCTGTCCTTTCTCCTGCAAGGGTAACCAATGATGATGAAGACCTTATAGTTTCCCAAGCATCACAGTTGGAAAGTCCTAATCTGGAAACATCTGGGTTGAGTCTAACGGATCCACCGTCCTTTTTTCTGGAAAGACCTAACTATTCCCCCTCAGTCTCTTCCGATGATCCTATGGATCTGTCGGAGAGAGTTGTTGTATTTGCCGGACGATTGGTCAAATATTTTTGACTTGGATAGTTCTTCCAGTTCTCAAAAGGACTGAATTTTATGGTTTCAGCCCGCCAAATAGTAATTTCTTTCACTATATCCCCGTCGGCTGAAATGGTTTCTTCACCTGTCTCGGATAGAATTCCACCTTTTCAAATAGTGGGAGAGGTGTTTGGTAGATCCACCATAACGTCATTGAATAGCCGTAATTTGACTTTGGTCACGCGATGAGGAAATCTTGGGAAATACAGTAGATGATCTATACGCACTAGGAGTAGGGGATCAGTTCAGATTTCCACAATGTTATGTCAGAAGACTCCATTTGGGTATATGCGTCATAGAGAGAAGGGACCAGTGCTTTATAACCTTGTCTCGGGGTTATAAAATGACCCTGTAGTGTGTCTGATACAGTAAATAAACCGGGAGAATAAGGTGGCTTTTGGCTATCTGTTTGTGACTTCTATTAGTTCCCTTACTGACTGGAACCATTTAAAACTAACTTTGGCCAATTAAACTAAATAAATTTTCTATGTATCAAATAGATAGTTGCCTGAAAAAACTCTTACATTTCTATCTTGTCTCTTAGAAGTAAACTTCCTTTCTGAACTATTGTTTCTACTCAACATCTTCATCTATCGAAGCTGTTTTGAATATACTTTCTAAGTATTGCCACGATCGTCAGCGCTTTAGCCAGTGTGAAAAAACCCTCCTGGTGTAAATGATTCTTGCATAATTGATCTTTTGTGTGTCTGGATTCTTCGTGTATGCTTGCAGACTAAAGATTAAACTATTACTAAATATCTCAAAAAGTCTTGTGTCACTGAATTCCCTACTTTATTTAACCAAAAATGGTTAAATATATATACGATAAAAAATATCTACAGTATATTTTTTAGAAAATATATGCATATTGATTAAATATGTATTCATCGAAAGCCTCCTACCTCTAAAAATAATATCTTACCCTTACTTATATATATATATAACATATATATATATATCTATATATATACATATTATATATAGCCATACTTATATATATATATATATATATATATATCTTTCTTTCTTTATATATATATATATATATATATATATATATATGAACTTTTGTATATATATATATATGTACATACATGTATAACCTATATATACCAGATTCCACCGGGTTCAACGAGCCTGTCATGTTTCATGACAGGTTGTGGGCCGGAGGAGCTTAAAACTTATTTTACAGATTTGTCCGGTTCCTGAAGGAGATAATAAGATGTTCTCTGAACCGACGTATGCCCTGGATGAGTAGACACTCTCTCTTCAAAATAATAGGACCAAATGGATGATTTAATAAGTATAAAATGAAAATAGAAAGAATCAGGAAAAAGACTTCCTAGATTGTTTTTATTTTCGAAAAAGTATATAATAATGAAAAAATTTTCATTATTATTGAGGGATGGAGTGTTTTCGATGAACAAAAAATGAACTTTCCAAGCAACTTTTTTTTCTGATTATATACCTTTATTTTAAAGATACAAATTTTAAATTTTATATAATTAAATTTGTCTTTTTTTTTTTGGATAACTAGTCGATTTCTCATTAATTAATTTGTAACTTCTGATTTCACAAATCAATAAGTACAATTGAGAAATAGAGAAGGTGAAAATGACTTAGTTTACTCTAATTCATTTTTTCGCTTCGAGACAGTTATTATATAATGAAAAATGATAATCTTAGACTAGGTAATATGCTCATGCCTTTTTTATTATAATTGGAAATTCCACCATGACTCGATAATTGCCGGATATTTGATGTTTTTCAGGATTGACTCTGCGTGGTTCAAGACATCTAGAAACATCTCTGTCGGTATCCCAGAGTATCCGGACCAGACGATCAAGTATTCTGCATGCCATTGTTCATGGCCGAGAGATCTTCTGAAGTACAATAAAAACTGTTCTGTGTCAGGCCGCACCATATCGTGTTGCGTACCTGTGTTTAAGCACATATAACGTCGATCATGGAAAAAATTACTGAGGCTACTGAAAGGTGAATGCCCAATCCCAAGTTTACTACTACAGTCCCCTTGGGCAAGATATGTATGTGTCCAACAAAGAACACATTAGTCAGGATTGGGACACCAGTAGGCCAAACACTGTCCATCTACAGTTGAATTGTTAAAATCCAAATCTCTTATAGAAGAAAATACTAATGGCCGGATAATAATATCGTCAGAGGGACCGACTTAATAGATGGTTGTTATAACAGCATTGTTAAGGGGAAGTACCTACTGTCACCCCTCATATCTATTATATCAACAAGGAAACCTTTAACTTGATTCTTCTTTGTTGTTGGATTATCTCAACAAGGAAACTTTTAACTTGATTCTTCTTTGTTGTTGGATGGTTTACATCCAGACCGTTTATTCTTAGAATCCATAGTGAATAAATGGGAAAATCTATTTAACATTAACATAAAAAAATGGATATAAAATTGTATAAAGTAAAATATTTAAATTGTTGTAAATTATTGTAATTTATTGAAAATTAATTATCGCTTATTTAGAGAGTCCTGAGTATCCTTCCATGCGCGCTGTTTCTATGCTCTATGCCTCTTCCCTCCCGTCTTTCTTTGAACGACGTGGAAAATTGAGGTGGGGGTTTAGATTTAGTGGGGGAGGATATAAGGGAGATATTGATCATGCATCCATGGTGTCAATTGGCAATTCGCTATTTTTATTCTGGTAATGTTTATCCTCGAAAATGTTTTTTATATACAGTCTGGACGTTTGCAACCATTTTTGATCTAGCCTGTATTAATATATTTTATTCATTTTATGGATGTATTTATGATAACAATTAGCAATGATTCAGATGTTATAATTATATATTTTTTTTCTAGTATATCTTATGATTATATTGTATGTTTGATAAAATATAAAACTAATAAAAAACATAGCCACCAGAAGCACAGATGATTGTAAACATATAGTTGTGCTTAAAGTTCATACCCAAAAGACGTTGATAAGCCTTTCTAGCTGTCTCAGAGGTCAGTGCTACAACATTATTTAAGTTTTTAAATTAATGAATGTAAAATTTTGTATCGATGTAAAGATAGTAAACTTGACATTTGTTACAGTTTACCGTCTTGTTGCTGGAAGGCCATTGACATCCTTATTTCCCCATTTTTGAGAAACCCCTCTTTTGGATATATCAGGGTAGGTTTCTTATCATACATAGATCTATATTGTTGTACTTTACTTGTCAGATATATAGCTGGATAGTAGTGTCCAAATACCAATTGTTGTTTATATTTGACAGGGTTTTAATGGTGGGGTTCACCTGAATCCTTCAAGATTCTAAAGCTGGGATTTTTCTGTTTCTGTACTGGGATTCATCCTGAATCCTTCAAGACATTCTAAGACTGGGATTCATACTGAATCCTTCAAGATTCATAGACTGGGATTCATCTTAATCCTACTTCGTCATTCTTATACTGGTATTCATCCTGAATCCATCTTTTTGTGCTGATACTCTTGAGTGGGATTCCTTAGTGAATCTTTTCTCGGTGCTATTTTGAAGTTGGAATTCATCCTGAATCTTTCTTCTTGGAGTTGTTTCGGAGTTGTAGTTCGTCTGGATCCTTCTCCCTGCCAATTCTAACATTGGGATTCGGCCTGATTCTTTCCTCCTTAATAGTACTTCAGCATAGTTGTGATTCTCCTGAATCATACTCACCACTTGGAACCATTCCCCAGTCAAATTCAGTTAAGTCATCATTTATTCAAATTGTTGAGTCTGGATTTCTTATTCCCTTGATTTTTATGCATGAGCAATATTTGGAAGTGTCGGTTTCCACTCATATCTGATCCTAGAGCTGTCTGTGCTCGTGTACATATTTTACACATTGGAACCTTTAACTTTTACTCCAACGTGTATTAACTGATTCTATTAAATCATAATCTTTTATTCGTATGTTGTTGGTGTAGGACTGTGTGATATATTAACTTTTGTCAGACCTCCCACCATATATTTTGAGCGAGTTTAGTAAAAATAATACTTTTTACTGTGTGTCAATATCCTTTGATCTTTCTGATTTTATTGACATTATTATTCTTAATCTTCAAGAACCATATCTGAGTAGACTTCTAGAACTTATCGGATTAAACGTCCAATAAAGATCCAGGAAAGATCTATAAACTTATAAAACATTCTCTAGGTAAAAATCTTATATTGTTATAAACCTTTTTATATGTTATCAACTCTCACAATCCTCTTCGAATAGTCATTCAAGTCAGCAGGCCTACGGAGTCCTGAAGACTAACTTCCTCCGTTACGGAGAAAGCCTAACCTGCTCCGTATTACCCATGATGGTGTCAGGTGGTTGCTGTGCTGACTAGACATTCAAACCACTATTTTTGAACATCACAAACCTAACATCTACGTAATATTTTATAAATTTACCTTCGTAATCTTAAAATTCTTCGAACTTCATATCTCCAAGAAAGAGCGGAGAGAGGTACCTCACCGTCGGGTACACTTGTTGATCCCAGCGTACTTCCTCTCCGCCACATATATATATATTATATTATATATATATATATACTATATTATTATATTTAATATGTAATATATATATATATTTATATATATATACTATTGATATTATGTATATACTATTATATATATATAATAACTATTATATTATATATATATAATATAGGAAGAATTAGTCTGGGGTCTAAGCTTCTAACGAATAAGTATACGATTTTCTTCCTTTAAACTTTATTTTTATATTATTTTTCTCTTTTATGTCACGTGTATTAATTGAAAGATAATTTCGGTTCAGTTTTTATTTAGTGATTTAATTTATTTACAAAGTTTTTTATAAAGCGTCGTGCGCTAACGATTGTTTTTTATCTATACCACACTCTAGAAATATAACAACAAAAATATATAAATATGAGTAATGTTTTGAGGGGCAATTTGCCAACCGTTACCACTTTACAATTATGGCGTTTCGCGCCATATATTCGTAATTATACCATTAAGTAATTCACATCGAATATTACAAAATATTTTATAAACATTTCAATTATTAAATGAACAATTGTTGCACGTGGTGACTTTTGGAGGGTGAATTTCCGAAGTTTACTTGGAGTTCACACTTGAACCCCCACCACTTTCTAAAATACTTTAAAAATACATTTAGAAGGAATAGAGAAGATTATCAATGTGGAATTCAATGGTAGCTAGAGGAAAACTTAAATCTAACAAAATTGAGCTATACCTAAAGTTATTCACATGTTACATTGAAAAGTTTTACCGTTTAATTATCTCTCTATCACAAGAGTAATAATACTTGGCATTTAGAATATATCACTCTTGCAATCCACATAGAATTTTCGTTTATAAATCTTCTTAACCTCTTCACATTCATTATTACAAATATCGGGCTTTACATTTTATTAAGTTTTTCACATCTGTAACTTGATTATTCTTATGTTATGTACACAGAATATTTTCTCAGATCATGACTTCTACTATGGGATAGGGGCCATGGATATATGGGTTCTAGTTTGTTTTCTGCCATCTGCTTGTTTTTTTTCTAGATTACAAATTTTGCCAATACTTGCCACGTACTATCTTGGTCAACAATATTTTGGGGTTCTTTGGGCAAGTATTCTGGAGACAGAGGTGAGTCCAAGAATAATTTTGTTTTGTTCAGCGGTAATGTTTTCATGGACAAGATGGGGGAAGGTGGGGACTGCCAGCTGTCTATTAATCCTCGCGGGAAGGAGTTGGATTTTGGGTCCCATCATTTAAGATTGGCAGCGGGTGATTCCATTCTGAATTCAATTGGGGTCAGTATGCAGAAACATATACGCACATGGGGAGAGAAGCTCTAGCCAATAATCACTTCACATCTTCAACTATTCCGACAGCAATCGGTCTCGCAAAGATCTCAACATGGTTCTAAGTAGGAGTTTTTTCGGATTGAGGCATTGCTTTGTGGGGTATTAAGGCCGGGAGGTAAAAAGTTAGCCTGGCATCCTAACCTCCTCACACACACTCTTTGAACTAAAGTGCCGACGTAAACGCGTTCCTCTATCAGAAACGTAACGTTCCCGACCGACTCCAGCTAATGGGTAAGAAAATTTCTTCATTAGTAATCTACCTCCACTTTGGAAGCGACGGTTTTCTATGTTTTTAAGGAGAACAAGCAAAGAGATAACGGGAGCGAAGTAATCAATCAATGTTAAAAGGTACTTATAGGCTTTTGCCATCTGAGGCATTTTTTAAGAAGTTCAATATGGACTAACTTGACATTTGGCCGATACTGGCCATATAAGAATTCATATGGAAGGCTTATTTTATTGCGACAAAGCATTTAGATCTCTTGACATGCACCTCAAATACTTTGTACGAATTGGCCTTTAATCTTGGCATAATTTTTCCATACAAAAGCGCTTTTCTAAAGGAGCAAGAGGGTTTTCTTAACACCAAATGCCCTAGTAAGAGTGAGAAATAAAGAAAATGACTGGATAAAGACTACAAAGGATTCTGCGAACAAAAGAACACGTGGTGTAAAGCTGGAAATAGATTCATTCAACGACTCGTGAGACCTAAGTCAAATATCTCCCGATAATTAAATAGAGGTTTTTTTGTAGTTTCTACTCTTAAAGGACGCCGTTATTTTCTTTGGTTATTGAAATAGTTCTGAAGTTGTACATTCAGTTTCTCTTTGTGCTGCTTGAGTTCTGTTGTATGGTCAATTCTTACACTGAAAAGAGCTTAAATACCTCATTGGTGGAAATATAATTGCAATTAATTGATGCAAGAAGCATAACGGTCATCCTCAATGTTGAAGAATTTCTGACTGGGGTATGAAGAATTATCTGGCTGACACCAAGATTTCATCATACGGATACTTCTGGAATGACTTCTGCTTCAGGTATCTGATCTTCAAATTGGAGAGAAGAGCTTGTTGCTGAATCTTTGTCTCTATTTTTTTCCGCAGAAGTGGAAGGAGTGGGCAAATTTGATGGCCATTCAGTGGTTCTCTGAGCTGGATTTCTACTAGGAAATCTGCAAGAATATTTTCTTCGGATTTAATATGATGTACACGATCAAATCATACTCTGACTCAAGAAAGTTTAGGTAACGCGCTGCTCCTTGCTTACAAAGCAAGTGATTTGGCAACAGTCTCCTTTTTTTTAAGTGGCCTGTGTGAATGAAAGATTGGTCACAAAAACACATTCTCCTTTCCTTGGCTTCTAACTATGTGGGTCAATTTCTGAAATTGTTTGAACAAGGCAAGGAGTTCTTGCTATATTACTGTAACCAATTTCAACGTAGGAAATTCAATCAGATAACTGGTAAAATCCCAGCGGAACTGTTTTTTCATTTTCCGTAGAAAACACTACTAGCACCTGCAAGCGCTGTTGACTAGCAATCAGTGAAAACAGATATTCTGAAGCATTATTCAGAACCACGGAACTCCCAAAGGTATAAGCATTTTTGAGGGCCAAATTTGCGCCATATTAAAGGCTTTCTTCTGCCTCAGGATTCCATTTTTAACTCTCCTGCCTTGAGAGTTTACTCAGCGTTGAGAGTATGGTGCACCTTTGAGAAAAGAAAAGTAAGAAGAGGAAAAATAATTTCAGAAATACCCGGACAGAGAACGAGCGAAAAATAGTTTAGAAGACTGGCCAATGAAAGACAGTAAAACTTTTGAATAGTCTTAGGTTTGGGATATTCATAAATAGCATGGTTTTATCCTAATTAGGGCGCCACTGGTCTCGGACACGATTCAAAACCTAAATATGTAACCCGAGACTGTCCAATTTGGCACTTATCAACAATTGTATAAAATTTTTATAAGATTTTAAAAAACGGTCTAGTAATACATTTTCTAAAAAATCTTCATGTGTTCAATCATGAAGTAAGGAAAGTGGCCCGGATGAGGATTCATCAATAATATATTAAAAATGGTTAGGATTTTAAGAAAAAGAATTAAAGATATGGTATTTTTGTAAAACTAGTGGTGACTGGGAATGGAAGCCTTCTACAATACTATTATATAAGAAACTGCCAAAAGGAGTGGAGTATTTATAGTTAAGAATTTTCGACAATCAGGGTGGACTTAAGGTTATACAAAATGCCTTCTTTCAAAGTCTAAAACAGAAAACATACTTTAACAGTATATCCGGAAAGTAAGTTCGTAAAAGTCATTTACGAGTTAGGGAGACGACCTGAAATTGGTCTCGAACAGCTCGTTTGTTCAGTAATCTCAGATCGGCTACTATTCGGACTCCACCACTAGGTTTAGAAAGTACCGGAAATCGGAAATCCCCAAGGTGAGTGGCCTGAGGGAGAAAAGTAACCCTCCCATCATTTACTAAACCTGCCTATCTCTTTTCTTTGGCCCTTACAACTAATCAACTAGTAGCGATTCCTGCGACTTTTAATGTTTATTGGGGAACCACAGATAACTTTTAAAATTTATATGGAATTAATTCATTTAAGGAATTTTGTTCCCAGCGGGGGAAAGGGGAAATTTTGTAAAGCCTATTTCACTTGTATTATTAAAATCACTTTCTTTATTAACTATCACCTTTATTCATACTTATTTTCCATTTCTATTTTTATACACTTCGTAGGAGGGCATTGTCCTGATAGCTAACCGCCCCAGGGATTACTATTAATTTAATTTTATCTCTCACATTTTTTCTAAAAATCTTATATAAATCATCAAATCAACACATTTTTTATATTCACCCAATAAGGAAGTATACAAAGGGAAATGGCGCGGAAGGGAGTTTTTAGGAGCAAAAGTTAAAATTATATAATTAAAATCATTTGTTATGGGCAGTGCTTCAGAACCATTCCCTTGAATGACTTCACAAGAAGAAAGACCAGTTGTGGCATCAATTATAATATTTGAGCTAAAATCTAGGTTAAATTTTTATTTAGTAAAAAAATCTATCCCTAAAATATTATCAATTACATCAGCGATTAAAAATATATGCTCATAGTCCCTTTTTAGAAGGAAATTTAGTTTTTTAGTTATACAATCATAAATGTTAATCTGACTTAAATTAGCAGCTGTAAGAAAGCCAATAGGATCTTTCCTTTGTTCTTCAGAAGCCTTTAAAATAAAAAATGAACTCCCTGTTTCTAACAGCAACAATTGCTTTGAATTAGCGTCATATATACAAAGGAGACAATTAATTGCAAAATTTTTAACATTCGTTTACATTTAAAACTTTGGGAAGCAACTGACTCCATTGCAAAAGAAATCTGCATTTTCAAGACGGTCTGCATCGGCAGTATTTTGCCTTGGAAAAATAAAGATTCCCCAGCCCAATAACTGCCGTGTTTCGCCTACCTTGAATAATGCATATCCTTACCCTTAACACCAATATCGGAGGAAATCAAAGTTGTCCCTGCTTCCCAATGATTCATATACAGTCAAGTTCAGAAAGCTCTCTCGCATAAAAAAAAAACCATTGTTTAACTACACTAATTAGCATTTTCACTTGACTGAACATGAACCTGGAATTTTTTATAAGCATATAAAAATTGTATCAACACTTTTTACCTATACTGTCTGTATTATTAATTCCAAAATATTGGCTTGGGGGTAGCTTTCCCTCCTAAACTTCTATAATTGTTATGTTTAAAACTACTTTTGTACTTACAATTTTTCTGAGTTACCACCAGGTTAAAACTCACTTTCTTTGTACAGGGGCTTATCTCCCCCCCCCCCCTTTTTTTTTATTTTGTTTTTTGCGGCGGTTGATCGTCTGTTGCTGGGGGTTTCAGATTTAACTTTTAGGTTCTAAGATATATATTATATAATATATATATTATATATTATATATATATATATATTTATATATATAAATAATATATATATATATATATTATATATATATAAACTATTGATATATGAATTATATATATATATATTATAAATATAATATATATATATAATATAATATATATAATATTAATATATATATACCTCAATTAATAATAATCATAATATATATATATATATATATATATAATATATATATATATATATAATATATATTATAATTATTAGTATATATATAGTATTAGTATAGTATGATAGTTACATAAAATAGGGTATATATATATTATATATTATTATTTTATATATACTATGTCTCCCCTGCTCCTAAAAAAGATAGCCAATATTTTATTTTTTATTATTTATTTTATTTTTTTATTTTTTAACATTTTTTCCTAACAAAATTTACCAGAGGATTCCAATATAATTGTTTATTTCCTTTTCTGTTGATGCATTGTATGTTTTTTGAGACTGTTTTTTTTTTTTTTTTACATTTTCCGCACTAAAATTACACCAGCCCAACAATGTATTGCCTTTTCCCTGTAGCTATGTTAGTTTTTGAGACTACCTGAGTTCCGCTAGCTTCTTAACAGCACCAACAGCCCATGCGAAAGGTAGGGAAAGTAGGTCCAGCAATGAATATGGTGGATGGACTAGTGCTTGTGCCATACAAATGACGGAGGTGTCTCAGGGTATTTAGAAGTGTCCATCCTGGTCAGCCGTTGGCTTAAGCCTTTCAACAGGAATTTGTGAAATGGTGAGGTACGGCAGAGAGGGGTAGCATCTTTTTACTAAATCCTGAAAATGGATCGTACGGGGAACGGTTATGTTTAGGGTCTGACGGTCTGTTTTAGTCCTATGTTCAGGTGAGGAGCTGACGTCTCTTTCCAAACCATTATCATTACGAGACATCCGTAGATCTAATTGATTTATCTTGATATGTGAGGGCCTCCAACTTCTGAAACATCTCACTTAGTCGATTGTTTATTTAGGGCCAAATCATTGTGTGAAATGTGGTATCTTTCTTATCCTAGGTTGCGGGATACTTGCCTGATACATGGTAGGGTGATATGAGAGTCACAGCATTGAGACCGATAATAATCGTTGTGGTTAGTTTAGGATTTTAGGATATTATGACGTTGTGGGGGAGGAATTTCTCCATGAATACGTCTAGGTGTCGCGTAGCGTGATGCTGGGGCCGAGGATATAGCGTGTTTTGGGTTATGAATTGTTATACCGCATGAACGTACCCTTATCAATACCGATACATATACGGGTGGATAGAGGTTAACCTACAATCCTGGCGCGAGTAGTTGAAACAACGAAGAATACATCTGTTCTCATAAAGAGTTTTCTATATTTGAGTGTAGAAGGCCATTGATATACTGTCAGGATTATCCTTAAATTCGATGCTTTAAATTCATGTTAAGTAATAGGCTGGCGGCTTTTCAACCAGTGAGTTTAAGCCTTCCTGCCGAAATAAATTTTATTAGCTTTGTCCTTTATCTAAGCTGGAGCTGTAAGTGTTTGTGCAGTTAGTCTTGAATTGGTGCTTGCGCGATATCAGATTGGCGTTGCTATAGTGTGTGGGGTGGTGGTTGTCGTGTTGATCAGGATTAAGCTTATTCTTGAAGTTTATAAGCCGATAAGTTAAGAGAGGACAGTAAAGATTTGAACTTTTTCATATTTTTAAAGTAAACAACACATAATGAGCTAATAATAAGCTAAATGTTCCACTTCTATCTAACCACTTTCCCACATCCCTTGTTTCAAACCGAAGAATATCCTGCACAGAGAGTACTTTCCTAGTTCTTCGATGTGTTCGGAGTGAAGGGGGGCGAGAACGATCACTCCTGCACCGATAAGTTATTTGATTGATTGTTTGTGACTGCTTTGTCATTTTATAGATTTTCATTTTTTGTCTCTTTTTATCATTTAATTTCATCTACTATGATATTTTTATATTTTGAATTCTATGATTTGTTGGATATTTTGTAAGAGTTTGTGAAGCGTCATACATAGATTATACAAAGAAAACTAAAATTAAAAGGACGTTATATATATATATATATATATATATATATTAGCTTTATCATTATTATAGTAGATTTTTGTGTGCTTGAACATTAAAAATGTGTATATGTTGATGTGAATTTAATATCAGAGTGAGTGTTCCTTAGAATTTTAAAAACTTTTCACAAATTTGCAAATTCACGATAAAAATTTGTATAAATATCATCCACTAAACATAAAAAACATTATATTATTTTTTTATTTTTTTTTTTTTAACCATATGTATATGTTATAAAACTAGACACCTAGTTTGCCATATAACATATAATAGTTGTTAGCCTTACAATAATCATAAAGGTGCACCCCAACGGAGAGGACCACGATCAATATCATTAAGGCTATAGCTCTTAAACTAGTGAAGCTAGGTATCTCAGTATTGTGTCTTAAAAAAATAATTTATTTTCTTGATTGAGTATGTATTCTACACATTGTTATAATTCTGGTAAATAAATTATTTTGTGTTATCTTGTTGGTACACTTTATTATTTTTATTGATCAGCATCTATACACAACTCATATGCTCTTTGTTATTCTCATTTACTGTTGCAAACCACCGCATTTACGTGCGTTTGAGTATCTCTTATTTTGCCTACCTACTCTAATGGCCTGTGTTTTTTCTCAAGTTATATACACAATGTTTCGTGCCTTTCATCTGAATTTACTTTTTTAATTTTTTTTTTTTTTTTTTTTTTTTTTTTTATTCTATATTTATATTAAATATTATGTAATATTCAAGAAGTTTGAGGTGTATAGTAAGTTCAAAAAGTAAATACTATATTTACATTTAAAGTATATCTATATTTTACCTATTCGCTAGGAGGTCCACTTTTCTCGTGGAGTACACCTTCGCAAATTGGTTGTCAGGACCGTTTAAATCCAACTAACTCTTTGTTGTTGATATGTGTATTCTTTTAGGTGGGGTCTATATGTGGCTTTTTTCCCTTAAGGTTCAGATGTATTATTTGGCGTACTCTTGCTATTTTCATTTATAACTTTATTTTCATACTATATTATTTTCTCCTCTTTATTTTTAATAATATATAACTGTGAAAGTGATTATTTTCATATTTATGATAAAGATAGACTTTTCGGATTACAGTTTTTTTTAGTGATCTAAATTACTAATTAATTATTTCGAAAAGGATTTATATGTAAGCATTCGTAATTTTGTAACGCTTCAATAATAATGGGATTTTCTTTATTCTGCGCTTATCTTATTAAATACATCTCAAAACACAATCCCTTAATATATAATAATAATATAATATATAATATAACTCACTAGAAATTACTATGGCTTTTAATCGTATCATATAGCCATATTTGAGGCTGAGGTAGCTATATAGTAATAATATACAACAAAAACATTGGACATTATGAAGTAATATAGTTTTATTGAATATTGAGGTACAAATTTGCTAAACTCACCGTATATAATCATTACTAAATTATATTTAGCTATAAGCGGTATGTTCGCACTCACGCCATATAAATTAATTCGCATAATTATTTAATATATAATATATAAATATAAAGCGCCAAATGTTATTTTAGTATTTATCGCTACACTGTGAAACTTACAAACTAAATAACTGTGAGTCTAGATCGACTCTGATGACATTAATTAATTTAAGATTTCCGCGAAATGTTTGGTTGTCTGTATAAGTTCATATATTTTCGGAGTTTCAATAATAATATTATTTTCATTTGTTATTTCTTTATTATACTATTTAAGTATATTTATTAATTTTTAACATATAATATTAAATATATATTATTATATTCATTATTATTATTATTTAAATTAATTATTATTTATATAAAATATTATTAATTAATAATTTATTTAATCTATTAATTATTATATTAATTATTATTTATTTATAATATTATATTATTATTTAATTATTATAATTAATTATATATTATTATTATTATTATTTTATTCATTATATTTTACTTTTATTATATATACTTCTATATTAACTTCATTATTTCTAGTATACACAATAATTATTATTATTTTATATCCTTATATCCTTAATAACCATTATTATTATTTATTAATCTAACTCATTATTATTATTGTTATCTATTATTATTATCTATTAAATTTTATTGAGAGGGACCCACAAATTCTCTGCGCATTATTATACTTATTATTATTATATTTCTCTAAGTATTGAAAGATTTCCGGATCTGTACTCAATTAGTCACAATATAAATTATTGAGGGATTATGCTTCTCAAATTAATACAGGTAGATAAGATTGATAGAATTAGTATATCTATATATTAAAATAACTAATTATAGCGAAGTCGCGCGGGGATTAGACATTAGTTAACTCGAGTATTGAGTAGCAAATGTAATGCAAATCTATTCATTATTATATATTATTATTCATTATTATTATTATTAATTATTATTATTATTATTATTATTATTATTATTATTATGTATTATTATTATTCATCTATTATTATTATTATTATTATTATTATTATTATTATTATTATTCATTATAATTATTATTATTATAATTATTATTCTTATTATTATATTATTATATTTTAATTATTATTATTATTATTCATTATTATTATTATTATTATTATATATTATTATTATTATTATTATTATTATTATTATTATTAGGTTAGGTTAGGTTAAGTTAGATTAGGTTAACTAAGATTAGGTTAACTAACCTAACCTAACAATAATAATTAATAATAATAATAATAATAATAATAATAATAATAATAATAATAATAATAATAATAATAAATAATAATAATAATAATAATAATAATAATAATATAATAATAAATATAATAATATTAATAAATAATAATACAATAATAATAATAATTACAGACAATAATAATAATTACAACAATATAGAAGAGCCTATAAAATCCTATCCTTTCAGATAAGGAATTGGCTCTGGATTTGTTAATAATAAGAAGCTGGTTTAACAGAAGAGGAAGGAAGTCAGCAAGTTAGAAAGGAAGAGTTCTATTCCCCCTTATACAAATATATTTTCCCTTAAATCAATAAAATTAAAAAATATATAAATCTCCTTTAAATTCAATGTAAATATTTTATACATCTTTAAATTTTTTTTATAATAAATTTAAACACAAAACTTCTTCTGAATCCCCTTTTCTCTAAATTTTATCCTTCATATTAAATTAAATTTCTGTTAAATATAATATATATATATATATATTATAATATATACCACGAGAGAGGTGCTATATACTAATAATTATATAGTATACGTGCTCTTGAGAATTTAATGACAAATCTGGTGCATAAGTGGGGGAATGAGTTAGACAATTGTTACCTATTAGTTTGATCTAATATATTATTATAATATAGCATGAGTTTTGAGGTGTGATTATAGAACATAACTGATCTGCTCGGTATAGCGAGGGTCCATTTATATGTAACTTCATATATATATATTCGTGACTAATAAGCGTTTATATCTTCTATTAAGGTATAGTGATAAATAAAAGTTTTTAGGTGAGTAAGGAGTGATTTATTGTTTATATTAAAGTATATTAACAATAGTGGCGGCTCTAGTGGCAGGGCGATCCTGGGCAGATAATTCGCTCTGGGCCCTTGCTCTGAGTCGTGGATAGAGGGCCTCCAGTCGCTGCGTCGCATGTAAGGTATAGGCTACTGATTTAGACGTCTCCGCCATATGTATTCAGCATGAGCTAGCTCGCTGATAATGTTAATATATTATATATTATTTATAGGTAATTATATATTGATTGTAATCTTAATATATACCTATATATTGGGAGAGTTATAGCGGATAAGAGGAATATATGTTATGTGTAATGATGTTGGTATAATTATATAATAATATGAATATATTGGAGTATATGCATGGGTGCATGAATATTGCGGATGGTGAGAGTGAGGTAGTGAGGTAATTAGTATATAGTCTTATATTTGATTCCACAAGATGGGTTGGGAGAAGATTGGTGAACAGGGTGTGGGATGGCATTCGGGGGTTTCTACTAATGATAGATTCTATTAGAATAGTATCTAAGGCCTGGGCCGCCTGGGAATCCACGATACACACGAAAAATCAGGTATCGTGTGGTGGAGTGGGGGAGGATGGAAGTTATCGGCGTCCCGTGCGAATGTAAACACTATAAATCGGATTAAGAGAATAAGCGCGTTTTGTCGTCTTATCGATTAGATGCGAGATTAATCTCGATAACTCGTGCTAAAAATATCCGCTCTTAGAGTGGGTAGAGATTAACGCTGATAAACTCATTGAGAGCGGATAAACTTTCGTACAATATTTTGAGATGTGTATTTCACGATAATTGTTTTTATTTATATTATATTAATAATATTTTGTTATAATAAAGAAATAAAGTTTGATCTACTTGGGGGTAGAAAAAACTCCCTCTTCCCTAAAGCTAATACAATTTATACACTTCTTTTCACTTATTTTAATATGTTATAGATATAAAATGTGAAACCAATTTCCAGTTTTCGTCTCTCAACGCGTGACAACGTACCGAGCAGAAAAAGTATGAGGAAGGGCTACTTTGTCAATTCGATAATAACTATTGTTGTACACATACTTTGGATAACTTAATTAAATATGTAAATTTTAAGAAGTTGTTTATTTCCCCCTTATGACATGTCTCTTAAGTTCCCTGTTTTTTATAATAGGAGTAAATTTTTGTATAGTTTGTTTGTAATATTATTTGCTCTGATGTTTCATCTAGGATCTTAAATGTATGGACAAAGCCAAATGATAAAGAAAGGTTTGATAATTAAGTGTGATTGAAGAAATATTGGAGTATATGAAATCAAGGAGATATTGTGTGTAATGTAAACTATAATGTATCAATATATTACATATTTTTTCCAGATTATGGGCTACGGTTCTGGCCTTCTGCAGGCATTTGTATGTTCCCCTTCATAAACATGTAGCATATTAGAAGTTTTCATGAAAACTGAGAAAGTTAAAGTAAAACTCTTTTGGGCTTTCATAATGGTGGGGGTAAAGGAAAGCAGAACAGTCAATAGTAAAGCTGTTGTGTCGCGCCAAGGATGAGAAACAATACAGCTGCCCACCGTAAACAGGCGCTTACGTAAATAATTTTTCGCGCGGGGTTTTTTGTATATAATGTGTGTGAAAAAGGAGGCTTATAAATGATAGATCGAATGCCGCACCTTCTCATTGTTAAACCAGCAGTTCTGATTGGCTGTCTGTTGTAATGTGTTGAGTAGGACGCCGCAAATAACTCTCCTAGTCTGTTTCTTTCCAGCTCGCGCGCATAAGGGCCTTGACCTCATGTGACGGTTGTTTGAGGCCATGATTGTTGTTTGACTTTGGTCCAAAGAGCCTAGTTAAAAGTGTGATGGACTGCGCGATTTAACACACGAGGGCAGGCGAGATGACATTTTCGGGCGTCTGAGAAGGCTCTAGTAGCCATGAAAAGGGTACTCCTCTCCTTTCAACAAGGTGCTAAGATTTACACCTCTAAAATATGATTGGGTACGATACCTAAGTGTCTAGGGGGTGATAATTATTATTAACCTAGAAGGTGATACGAATGAATCAATAGGAAAGATTGCAATTTATATTATTGGTCTTCAATGCCATAATTACAGCTTATTTTTTGGTCAACTAAATGAAGGGTGAGGTGATAATCAAGCAAGCCCAGAGAGCTACCTGATTATTCTCCCTCTTATGGATTTGATCGGTTCAATCGGCGACTGGTTAGTGATAATTGTCATGGCATGACGATTATCGTTATATAGATATAATAGATATCTATATATATCTTATATAATAATATATATATATAATAATATAATTATATAATATAATAATAATATAATTATAATAATATATATATAATTAATATATTATATATATATATATATATATATATTATATATATATATATATATTATTATATATATAATATATATATATTATATTTATATATATATCATACTATATATATATATATATCATATATATATATATAATATCATATATTATATATAATAATAATATATATATATATATAATATATATTATATATATATATTATATTATATATAACAAACATATCGAGATTAATTTTATATCAGATAATATAAGATTTTATCGTTAAATATAGCAGATAACCCTATAAATACCGTTATCAGCGGATAAATTATCGCCAATATCAGTTTATCGGTAGTCTATCGGAACACATTAAAAATTATCGAGATATCCATGATTATTATCGTAATAAAGATTTTAATCGGGATATAACAGAATAACCCGAAACCTAGTTTATCGTATAGCGATAACGCCTCTACACCTATGTATTAAATATATATATTATATATATATATATTAATATATATATATAATATAATATATTAATATTAATATATATTATATTATATTATGATATATATTAATAATATATATAATTATATATAATATATATTAATATATATTATTATATCTTATAAAATATATATATATATAATATATAAATTATACTATTATTATATTATATATATTATATATATGGTCAGCCTCTAAAAGAGACACAATATCACATAATACTATCAAAAACTACAACAGCTACCTATATATACGGGAATAAATAGAGAATACATTGCTTATAGGAATGCATCTTGGTTATCATAAGTTTTAGCGGAACTAAATGTGAAAAATAAAAAATAATAAATATATATAAAAAAAATATTTATATTTACTTTAAACTAAAATAGTGCAGGAAAAAGGAATACATTTTTGTGAAATCCTGGTAAATTTTTAAGCATAGGAAAATGTAAAAAACATAAAAATAAAAAATTATTGTGTTAATAATAATATAGTAATATGATTAGATAACCTATTAGAGACATTTTATTGGTTACTCGTTAAAAATAAATAGATTTTCTTATTAATTTTTTTTTATTTTTTTTTAACCATTTTTTTTAATATACCCCCAGGGTATACCGCACCGATGGCAGGAGTCGCGGTCTCTCTGGGCCTTCCGGGGAACTACGGGGTATGACTAATTCCCCCCCTACGGGGAGGGTCTCCAGAACCCCGCTCTTTGGTATTTGGGTGTCGCGGGTGTTCCCGCCCTCTCACCAACATTACGGGGTTAACTATTGAGAAACGTCACACCTCATCTTGTGTTCTCAACCCGTCGGCTGCGAGCTGCCACCCCATACGATTGCCCACCACCCGCCCAAAATAAAAGATTGGTAACATACCTTTACAAATCTAATATACTATAAATATTATATTATATATTATATTATATAGATTATTTATTATACTTATTAATACTAATTACCTAATTATATATTATATAAATTATATTATATATATATATATAGATATATATATATATATATATAGAATATATATTATATATATATTAGTACAATTATATATATATATTATATAGACATTGATGTCCCAGCTCCCCCCCCCCCTCCCAAAACAAAAAAAATAGCCAATTTTTCATTTATTTTTCATTTTTACCAAAATTTTCTATTAAAATTATAACAAGTGAGTCCAAATATGTTAAAAGTTTTTTCGGAATAAAACTGAGTTGTTTTTTTAAAGATCGAGTTTTTCGTCTCGGTATAAAGAATTTTTTGTCTGGGAGCATCCTAGTGATTATCCAAATAGTATTCTCTTTTCCCTCTGTAGCTATTGAGAGGTTAGTTTTTCGAGAATATTGGATTTGGGCTCTTCGTAGAGGCTGGCTACATATATATCTTAGTAGATAATAAACGACAATGCTTCACTATATAATATATATATATAGAGTACAGTATATATTATACTATTATAGCTATATTAGGATAATATATATATTACCTAAGTTATATAATAATTATATAGATATTATAATATTATAATATAATATATATAAGATAATAAGTATTGTAGGATATATATATATATATATATATATGTAGTATATTATAAGTATATAGTAGATATTAGGTAGTATATTTCCTAAATATTATATGATAAAATATATATAATATACTTTCCCCATACAATGTCCAGAGGTTTAACCAAGTTTTGTTACTTGTGGCGGCAGATTTTAATCAATTTTTATACATTGTGTATGTTTTCTACGAAAACACCGGTCGCAGGCCCGCCAGCCTAACGGGCTAGCCATTGCTGCCAATGAACCAGGTGGCCCGCAAGTCTAGAGGCAACCACTGTATAATAATATTATATATATAAAAAAAATCATTAGTATATATACTGATTATATTATATTATATTAGTTATATTATTATTACTAGTAATTATATATATCATGCGGCGTGGCCGACAGGGGGTAGTGGGGGGCCACTTGCCCCCCCACCTTATCTTGGTGAAAATAAAACATTTAATGAAACCGCTATATGTTTTGCCAGACGAACCTTTCTGTTAGTACGAAAAAAACTAAAAAAATACAAATCAATCGATAGATAATGAAGTAGTAAATTACTAATTACTTAAACCGTATAATAATTATTTTTTTCTAAAAAGTTTTAATGTGTTTTCGTGATCATACTTTGCTTAAATAAGGTCAACTAAGATTATGTGCTTTTATATTAGGCTGCGATTCTTCTGCAACATTATTCTCTCCGAGAAATTTCACAGTAAATGCTGGTATACCATTTGGTGACCTGCCAAAGCTGTTAAATCAATCTCTGAAGGCGTACCCGTTGATATTCAGCTATTCAGACACAAATTAAAAAACTAATTGCAGAAAATAAAAATTCTTATACAGCAACTTTTGAAGAGCCATCTAAAATCCTTATATATAAATAATATTATATATAAATTATTATATATTTATTATATTATAAATATACTAGTTGAAAAGTTATGTTAGATATCCATAGTATATTACTAAGCTAATATATATTATATATATACTATATATTATGAATATATATAGTATATATGATGTATATATATATATATATATATTATAATATATAAATATATATATAATATATATTATACTAACTTATTATATATATATATATTATATAATATATATATATATATCATATTATATAATATAATATAATATATCTAAATTTATATTTTTTAATATAATATATATATATATATATCTATATATATATATATATATACTATATTATATATATACTATAATATATATAATATATATATATATATATATATATATTAATTATTATATATATATATCACCAACCTTGCCCCCCCCCAAGTGAAATCCTGCCTACGCCCATATATATATTATATATTTTATATATATATATATATATATATAATATATATATATTAAATTTAAATATATATAATATATATATATAACTATATATATATAATATATATAATATAATAGGTAATTTGGTTACCCCAGAGGGTTTGTCACCCCGACTTTTTTAAATGAAAATCACAGAATACTCTAAAAAAAATAATAATGAAGAAATAGTGAAAACGAAAATTTTCCGCTCTCTTTAGGAAAAAAAGTTACACCCTTCTTCAAAGTTTGTTAAAAATCCCATAGACCTTTCAATATTGATCGATCCAAGGTTAGGTCTCATTTCGGGCCCTCTAAGTCAGGTTATGATAAGTTTTGGGTTAGGTATACAAAAGAGAAAAATCTTATGTAGTAATTACAAATCTATCATAACCTGAACTATGGAATGGCCCTAAAACGAGCCACGAGGCCCCACTAATTTTTATTTAAGAAAGTCCTATGGGAAGATTTTTAAACTTTCAGAGGCGTAACTTTTTTTCCTAAGAGACTGCCGAATTTTCCCTTTCACTATTCTTCATTATTATTTTTTAGAGCATATCCTGTGATTTTCAAAAAAAAAAATTTTTTGATAATTTTTTTTTTTAATAACAAAATCCTATGGAGAGTTTTTTACATACGTTCTAGATTTTAACCTTTATTTTTATTTTTTTCCTAAACGAAGATGCGCATTTTTCGTTTTCATCACTATTTCTTTGTTCACATATTTTTTATATGAGTATAAATTAATCACAAGAAATTATTCCATAAAAAATCGGGCGGTAGACAACCCTCTGGGTAAACAATTAACACATTAGGATAATTTATAATATATATATATATATATAATATATATATATATATTTATTATATATATATATATAGGTATATTAGTATATATATAATATATATATAATGATATAATATATATATTATTATATATATAATATAATATATTACTATATTATAATCTCATATATAATATATACTATTATATGGCACTTTCCCTTTAAAAGGATGTTACATAAAAATACCCATATATCGAAATATCGCTCAACGACTAAATCGATACCCAGCACTGTGACGTGTTCACTGAAGTCCAATACGAAAAACAGAGAAAAAGATTGCCTACATGTTGCTTTTATATAGTGTTAATTTTTATAATGTTAATTTCTTTGTTTAATTTTTTTTTTATTTATTTTATTAGGGCTGAGCCGACGTGTGGACAGAGGGGGGGCGTACGAAAGTTCCCCCCGTCGCCCCCGCTTTGAGGCCCGAGAGTACCCTGACTTCACTTGACATATTGGCGACTTCTAATCTTTGGCTATCTACCTTTAGTTTCTAAAAAAAGAAAAAACTTATGGCAACCTTGTCGTTCTATTGCCTTGATAATAATAGAAAAAAAATCGATCTCTTCTATCTTATCATCGCTCGTTCGATATATTATCTCTCGGTTTATACATCCTTTTAAAGCGAAAGTTCCTATATATCTATCTTATATATCTTATACTAATATATAATATAATATATATTCAATTTATACTACTATATATATATATATATTATATATATATATATATATATATATAATTATTTACTATATAAGTATATATTAATATATAATATTATAGTATATAATATATAAGGTGATATATAAATATACCGTATGAGAGTGTCGTTACTCAAAATCAAGGGTTGTCACCTTGGAAGTATTTCCGATTGTATGGAAATTCACAGTAATAACTCTATAGAAAATAATAATAAAGAATAGTGAAAACGAAAATTGTCGCTTCTCTTTAGGAAAAAAAGTTACAGCTTCTAAAAGTTTAAAATTCTCCTAGGATTGTTATAAAAAGAGAAAACAAAACTAATTTATTTTTTTTTGAAAATCAAGGACCTATTAATATTAAAATCTATTGAAAGAATAAGTGGAAAAGCGAAATATGACTGACGTCTTTAGGAAAAACAAGTTACAGCCTCTAGAAAGTTTTAAAAAAAATTTTCCCATAGACCTTTCTTATAATAAAAATTAGTGGGCCTCGTGCTCGTTTTTAGGGCCATCCTCCTAGTTCAGGTTATGATAGATTTGTTAATTCTACATAGATTTTCACTATATTCCTTCGCACAATGATTTATAATAATGATGAAATGCAATGACATGCCATACTAAATATATATATTATAAGTATATAATAATATATATATATATATATATATATTATATAAATATATATATATTAATATACTACTATAATATAATAGAATATCATAAATACTAATATAAATATATATTAATATTAGGTGTAATACCTAACAAAACATATCATAACCTGACTTAGAGGCCTAAATGAGACCTAACCTGGAATGGATCAAAAATATTGAAAAGTCTATGGGATTTTTAACAACTTTGAGAGGCTGAAACTTTTTTTTTTTACCTAAAGAGAGCGACAATTTTTGTTTTCAGCTCTTTCTTCATTATTCATTTTTTAGAGTATATCCTGTGATTTTCATAAAAATCGGGGGGTGGTAACAACCCTCTGGGTAACAATTACCATACTATATATCATATTAAATATATATATATATATAGTATATATATATATATATATATATATAATATATATATATATATATATTATATATTATATTAATTTATATATAAATTTATATACTATAATATTTATTGGTGGGTAGGCAGGATTTCATTTAGGGGGAGGGGCAAAGGTTGAGTGAATAATATTATATATATTATATAATTATATATTATTATAAATATATATTATATATATATATATTACTATATACTAATATTATATAATATATATGTAAATATAATATATATATAATATATATTATATAATTACTATATATCTATCCTCATCCTAATAGATATAATATAATATGTATATATTATATTTTTAATATATATATAATTTATATATATTACTATATATATATATATATTAATATAAATATATATATATTATTCAAATATATATATAATATAATATAATATATATTTATATAACATATATATATATATATATATATAATATAATAAATATATATATCTATATAATATATTATAATATATATTTATATAATATATTATATATATATATCTATAATATATATATCATAATATTTTATTGTGTTCAAAAATTGCTGTGAATAATTTTTTTTTTCCAGAAATGTTTATTTTTATGTGTTGTATGCAGATGAAAATATCACGGGTATCGCCTCCGAATTGATTTAACAGCTTTGGAGTCCGCCAAATGATACCGAACATACTGAACAGTTCATGAGGGGAATAATGTCAGAAGAATCAGCTTTTATAAAAGCACATATCTTGTTGACTTTAAGCCATATGAACACTGATAAATACACATTAAAACTTTTAGAAAAAATAATATAATACGTTAGTAATTAGTAATTACTACTTCATTATCTATCGATTGATGTATTTTTTTTAGTTTTTCTACTAACATCGTCTGGCAAACATATAGGTTCATAATTTTTATTTCACCAAGATTAAGGGGGGGGGCAAGTGCCCCCACCTACTCCCCTGGCTACGCCCCATATATAAATATATATATATATATAATATAATATATATATATATATATATATATATATATTATATATATATATATTAGTGGCTGCTCTAGAACTTGTGCGGGGCCCTGGGCAGCAATGGCAGCCCTAGGCTGTGCGGGGCCCTGGACGGTGTTTTCGTAGAAAACATACACAAGTATAAAAAGTATTAAAATCTGCACAGTAACAAACTTGGTTTAAACCCTGGACATTGTATGGGAATATATATATATTATATATTATAATTATATATTATTATATATAATATAATATATATATATTAATATATATATAAATATATATATATATATATTATATATATATATATATATAATATATATATTAATTAATTGAATATTATATACTATATATATTATATTATTTATAATTATATTATATATTAATTAATATATATAAACTAATATATATTAATATATATAATATATATGTATGTAGGCCAGCCTCTAGAAGAGCCACAATCCATCATTCAAAACTCAGCTAATAAGCTAAGGGAAAAGAATAACATTTGCTTTGAATAAACTGGCAAATTTTACCGAGGAAAACTGTAAAAAAAATCATATCTCGAAAACTAAGATATGGACTTTAATAAAAAATTTTAACTTAGAAAAATGCTAAAAAAAAAAATAACACAAAAATTTCGTTTATTTTTTATTTTGGGGGGGGGAGCTGGGAACATAGTAATAATATATATATATATATCTATATATAATTATAATATATATATATATAATATAATATATATATATATATATATATATATAATTAATTAATATATATTTATATATATATATATAGTATCTATAATATAATAATATATATATATATATTATATCTTATTTATGTAAGTATTACACGGCCAAGTAGTGGGCTCGAGCCGACGGGAGAAACAGGGGGGACCGTTTTCCATACCCGTAAGGTGTAGGGAGGAGGAACCCCCGCGACAACCCAAATACCAAAGAGCGGGGGTTCCAGAGCACTCCCTCCCGGCGAGGGAGGGAATAGTCATACCTACCGTAGTTCCCCGGAAAGGCCGAGGACCGCGGCTCCTGCCATCGGTGCGGTATACCCTTGGGGTAATTCATTTTAGTTAAAAAAAAAAAAAAATTAATAGAAGTATATTTATTTATTTTAACGAGTACCAATAAAATGTCTCAAATAGGCCTTTCTAAATCATAATTACTATCAGTATTAACAATAATTTTATTTTATTTTTTTACATTTTCGTAACTAAAATTTTACCAGGATACCAAAAATGTATTCCTTTTCATTGTAGCTATTCGTTTTGAGATTATAGTTTTTTTTTATTTTTTAATTTTTTTTTTTTTCATTTCCGCGCCACTAAATTAGACCAGCATTCCAGCAATGTATTCTTTTCCCGGATAGCGTTGGTAGTTTTTGAGTAATGGACTTGTTGGCTCTTCTGAGGCTGACCATGATATATATATATATATATTATAAGTATAATATAATATATTAAGTATAATATAAACTACTATATATATATTATATATAATATATAATATATAATTATTAATATATTATATATATATATATATATATATATATTATATATTATAGTCTATCATGGTAGGGCCTTATCGCGATAACGGTTTCGGGTTATCTGTTATCCGATAAAATCTTTTAACGATAATAGAAATACAAACAAACTCTTGTTCCCAAACTACCGATAACTTACTGGCATAATTTATCGCGATAACGGTTTTGGAGGGTTATCTGCTATACGATAAAATTTTTATCAATAATGAGTCCATACTTTTATTTTTGTAATATATTAATATATATATATAAATATATATATAATATATATATATAATAAATTATATATATATATTAATATATAATAATATATATATAATATATATCAATATTAATATATATATATTATGTTATCATTAATATATATTATAATATTATATAATATATATGATAATTATCTATTTTTTGTTAATTATATATTTATTAAGAATTATAGAAATCTATAGTAACAGATAACTCGTCATGCCATGACAATTAACACCACAACAGTTCGCCGTTGCACGGATCAAATCCAAGGGAGAACAGCTGCTCTCTTGGGCGCCTGATCCCCACCCTCATTGTGACCAACAAAAAAAAGCTGATTGGCTTGAAGACCAATGCAAATCTCCAGTTCTGCGACCCTCTGGTTAATACCCTCCTTGACGCCCATAGACAAGAGGTTCTCTAGCACCTTTGAAATGAGGAGACCTTCTGGACTGTCCTTCTACCCAATTTCGCCTGATGGTGGATGAGGGCTTTGAAGAAAAAATGGCAAAAAGGTCAGAGGTCAACGGCCCTGATGGAGAAGAAAGGTGGAAGGAGTTATTGCGGCGTACCAACCCACAGACAGCCATCAGACTTAGCTTTAACATCGAGGAAGGCTCATTGACTATCTTTAATAAGATACAATACTGAAAATGCCGTCTAGCAGCTGTGGTGGAGCGTTGTTCTCCCTTTGGCAAAAGATATCCTACGAGCCAAGAGGATTCTCTGTCAGATGAAAACTCTTCAATATGCTCATGTTTATGAACGGGAACATACAAATGCTGCAGAAGGCCAGAACCTAGTATATTAATATTTTTATATATTGATAAATTGTTAATTAACAAAATCTTGATTTCATTTCAAATCCATTATTAACCTTTATCTTTGGCTTGTTTACATACATTATAGAATCTATAACATAAGAGCATAAATTAGAAACTAAATTTTAATTATAAAATAAACACGGAGAAGCAAAGGGGAAAAATTTAAATTTATTTAATAAGATATCCAAAGTATTACAAGTTATATAAAGCAAGTAGCACAATTGCATATTTTCTGGGTACCGTGTCGGTAAAGAAACTGAAAATTTTATATTGGCCAGTGATAATCTATAAAATAGGTGAAAGAAGATGTAATAAATTTTTTTTTAACATTTTCTTAAAAACCAAAGTCGTGTTATTTTTAACATTTTATTTTTATAATCAAACGTGATAATACATAAAACATTTGGATTTACGATGATTTATCGGTTAATCCCTTATTGGCGATACACTTTTTATCACGAGTTATGCGGATATCGGTTATCGATGCATATAAAGGTTTCGTTATCGATTTATCAGTTATCGCCTTATCGGCGATTTGTATATATATATACTATATATTATATATAATATATATATATAATATAATATATATACTTATATATATATATAATATATATATCTATATATAATATTAAATATATATATATTATACTATATATATATATATATATATTATATATATAATTTCGCAGCTCATGCGAAATGGGGCGTTAAATCAGTTAGCCTCTACATGCGCGCGCGAGAGGCCTTATAAGAGCGCGGGCCAGAAAGCGATTGCCAGGTTCCGCCCTGCCCTAGAAGCCGCCACTCGTAAATAATTATATATATAATATATATAATATATATATATTTATATATAATATATAAATATATATTAGATATATATATATATATATATATATATATATAATATATATATATATATATAATATATATAATATATATAATATATATATTAATATATATATATATATATAATATTAACAGAAAATTTTTAATTAATTGAGGAAAAATTGAGAAAGGGGAATTCACAGAAGTTTTAGTGTTTAAAATTTATATAAAAAAATTAATGAAATAAATATTTACATTGAATTTAAGGAGATTTATATATTTTTTTTTATTTTATTGATTTAACGGGAAAATAATATTTTATAAAGGGGAATAGAACTCTTCCTTTCTAACTTGCTGACTTCCTTCCTCTTCTGTTAACACCAGTTCTTATTATTAACAAATCCAGAGCCAATCCTTATCTG
>JABUQX010057704.1:0-12500 GCA_015478945.1 Trachelipus rathkii
TTTAATGGTTTCTTCTCTATTTGACGAGTGGAGTTTCAAGTCGTCCAAATAAAATAGGTGGGAAATTATTTTGGGTTTCTTCTCGTTTCTCGAATTTATACGATATCCATTCTGCAAACCATTAATTAAAGCACTCAAGAGGATTTATAGCGAGCACAAATATTAAGGGGGAGATGGAGTCTCCCTGGAATATTCCTCGTTTAATTTTTACTTCTTCTATTTCCAAAGTTCCTTCTTCATAATGGAGATTTATATTAACTTTCCATATCTTCATTGCATTGTCTATGAATCTTATAATTTCAGGGCTAATTTTATATATTTTTTAAAACTTCTCTGATCCAATTGTGAGGGACACTATCGTAGGCCTTTTTATAGTCTATCCATACCATACTTAGGTTTTTCTGGGCCCTCCTCGAATTTTCTGTAATCATTTTGTTGATGAGTAATTGGTCTTTAGTTCCATAACTATTTTTACCAACATCCTTTTTGTTCTCCTCGCCTTACGATGTTTATTGTTATCCAAAATGTCTGGACTCCTTTTGCCAACACTCCCGTAAATACCTTATATAAGGTTGGCAGACACGTGATGGGTCTATACTTTTCTGGTCTCTGGGTTTCTTCGCTTTTTGGGATTAGCACAGTTTGTCCAGTTGTTAACCACTGGGGAATCTCTTCTCTTCCATTTATATTTTGATGCGTAAGCATGTGTGTTTTTAGGTTTCCTTTCTGATTACACTCATAGTCACACTCAGGAACATTTTAAATAATTATATTTTTTGATGCGTAAGCAATGTGTATATCTTAAGCTTCCTTTGTGGATTACACTCATCAGCCACACCTCGAACATTTTAAAATATATTTTATATTTTCCATGTTTAAGCATGTGTAGTCTTAAGCTTCTTTTCTCGTTACTTCATAGCTGCAAAGAGAACATTTAAAATAATTTTTATGTTAATAACACAGGCGATGAAAAATGTATATGCTTTCTTTTATGCTTACAACTCAAGTGGCACACTCAGAACATTTAAATAATTAGTATTGCTGTGAGTTAAACAGATGAAGATTTTAATCGTTTTTAACGAATTTAACTTCATAATTACAACGGGCACATTTAAATTTTCTTTATGCAAATAATTAATTAATTTTAATTTATTATCCTCTTTTAAAATTAAATTACATATTTGCAACAGAGGTTTTTCACAATCCTTTTTATTAATCTTTTTCATCACACTTTTTGACGGTTTGAGGTAATCTTTGAAAGTCCTTTTCCCACTTTGGAACCTTTTTTCTCCCTTGACCAGCCATCACAAGAGGTCTGTTCGAAACAAAAAATAAAACAAAATCATAAGAAATGCAGAAGAAAATTCGAATAATGTCACACAAACCTTATTCAAACTTTTCCTAACAATTCAATATTAACAATTTAGGGTTGGAGAGAACAAAAGAAAAAATTGATCTCAACATTTATTCACTTAATTATTGTTGGCCGACGCACCGAGTGCGTTGAGTGGTGCGCTCATTTTGGGTGGCGGGTGGCGTGCGCATCAAATTTTCAGCGACCTGGTGCGGTGCGGTGCGGTAGAAAAAATAAATAAATGCGTGTGCGGTGCTGGCACGAGAAAAATTAATAACGGTGCGGTGCGGCCCTTTGATCGCCCGCACCCGCACCAGTATCCCCAACAAATTCGAAAACAAAATTGAAAAGAGAAAAATGATCTGGAACATATATATATATAATAATATTATATATATATATATATATAATATATATATATATATATATATATTATAATTATATATATATTTCTACTGTTACAATTATATCTATCTATGGTTGTAACAATTTTTTTTTCTATATTTAATATATATATATTATATATATATATAATATATTATATATATATATTATAATATTATAATATATATATAATATATATATATTATATTATATATATATATATAATATATATATATATACTATATACAATATATATATATATATTATATATAATATATATATATATAACACATAGAGAGTTATCAGAGCTGGGCGCACCTATAATTTTTTGAGTTGCGACCCTGCGCACTATCCGCCGACACCTAGTGCGCCTATATATATTGTCACATCAGCGCCTACTCGCCATTGCGCTGCTCTTTTCGCCGGTGGATGTTCGCTAAATTTATTGCAAAGTAAACTTTAGCTAATAAAAGCATGCTTTTATAAGGAAGAAAAACACATTTATTATTTTTGTAATTAAAACAGCCGTAAACTAATATCTACACGTGCTCTTCCTCCTCCCATGTCCTGTGGTCCATGTTTTCTCTGCAATTTTGTCTGCCTGAAGTACATAAGAAGTTGAAAAATTTTCAGAGCCATAGTGCCAATTTTATTGGTAGTTAAGAACTACTGAACTAGTTATATATATAATATAATTATATATATATATATAATATATATATAATAATATATATAATATATTATATATATATATATATTATATATAATAATATAATATATATATATATATAGTATATAATATTATAAAAGTTTACACTGTTTTTAGAAGATACAAGTTTGCCACGCTTCTAGGTTCTAACTTTTAAGGGTAAAAAAAATTGCTTTGTTCCTGTTCATAGGCACGGCTAATAGGCGCAGAGAATTGGCTGTGCGCTTTTGCTTAGTCCGCCTTTTTAAAAAATTGTTGCGCCTTTGCGCCAACGAATTGATAGTGCGCCATAGGCCAACGCACAGCTCTGAATATAATATATATATATATAATATATATATATACTATATATATATTATATATATATATTATATATATAGTATATATATATTATATAATAATATATATAATATATAATATATATATTTATATATATATATTATATATATATATGCCCCTTCAGTAGGTGTATTAGCTACAGATTCATCAGACGCAAATAAGAGTAGGAAAGCGGTTTAATTAACAAGTTTAAACAAGAAAACTAACGATTAGTAAGGATCATTTATGTTTTTGTGCAACACGCTTAGCACATCTGATATTCACTGTTCCAAAACTTTCTCAGAAATTACAAGTGATAGCAAATAAAATAGTTTCATTTAACCATGTTATTTTCTCCATCATTAACGGTACAATACAATTGTAACGCGAACCCATAAATTTACGAGGAGAAAAGAATCTCAATATCGTCACTCTATCATTTTTTTCCTTGATCTTGTCATTGTCCTGAGGATATCAATACCTCTTCAAGTTATTACAAAGGATGACAAACAAGTGTTTGCTGATTACGCTGTACATGAAAAATGTCTTCACATGAAAATATGTTTTCCTTGTATATTCTTGCGTGAAAAGAGATCTGTGCTTATTTTTTGTCTATCACGTATCAAATTGGTGAATTGGCAAATATTTGGCACTACACCATTGCCATTTTCTATTGCAGATGTTTACCCCACGTGCTTTTGTAATGTTTTCAGTATGGTTTTGGGTATTGTAGGTGTCAGTGTTTAATGAGAGGAGTCTATATGTTAACTTATAATATATATATATATTATAATAATATAATATTATATATATAATATATATATATATATTATTATTAATATATATTATACTATATATATATATATAGTATAATATATATAATATAATATATATATAATATATAATATATATATTATATATATATGTAAGTTTTGTGTTTGTTTTATTTCTTAGGTTTGTCCTGTGAGAGATGTCCTATGCCTCTGTGTGTCCAATTTCATTGTGGTGAAGAGACGAGAGAAACCAGAATGACTTATGGGATTTCTTGAGTTATGGTGTCGACCAAAGTCTGACAGTAGAAACAAACCATGGGTTTCCTCTTGTTATTCGTTTATTATATTGTGTTATTTTTCATTTACAGTAATTGTATAGTAATGTAACGTAATCGTGTTAAGAGAACATTTGGTGTCTAGTGCTTGTGATTTAGTGCGGAAGTGAGAAGTAATCAAGTAACTTTGTATTGTGGTTACCTTAAGTAAAGACGTTCTCTGGAAGCAGTAACTTACGTACTCCTGTCTTTAGTCAGTAAAATAGTTATACATATATTATCAGACCTATTTTTGTGTCTCAAGTGTTTTAATGTCACAATCACTGTTGTAGAGGTAAAAATTCAATAATAGTTAATTCGTTTCAAATTCTTAGTAACACAAAAGAACTTTTTTCTTTATGTCACTTGGATATACCGATCAACAAGGGAGACCACTGGTGAGTTGTAAACTTTGTGTATTTGTAGACGCCTTGCTACTTATTGATTTTTATCAGTGGTAGCAGAGCGTAGTTTCGCTCAGCTCTGGTAGTGTTGTGTGTAAAGTAGAGGAGTGAGGGAGTAGCGAAGTAATCTGTTATTGGGTATTCTCAGTGTTTGTGTAGCAGGTTTAAAAATGGGAACAGGACGACGGTGTGTGGTACTAGTGTGAATAGAGTCAAAAGAAGTTGATATGGTGGTTGAAAGAGAAGCCACGTAGAGGTGTCCCAGAGAGGAGTTTAAGGTGAGTAAACGTGGAAGAGTATGAGGTGTGGAGAAGTTATCATATTTGTGTATGATATTTGTGTATGATATATGTTATGAGATTTTGTATAGTTTAGGATCTAAAGCGTATGAATGTGTGTGGATGATTAAATGGAAAGAGTTAGGTAAAGAGAAGAGGGATGTCTGTATTGAAGAATTTGGACTGAACAGATAGCAAAGAAAAAACAACGTGATCGATAGACAAGTTTGAGTATTTTTTTACATAAAACGTATGACTAATGAATCAATGAGGAGTATGTGAATAGGTATGAGGTGATAGAGAGGAAGTGTAAAGATTGTGGGTAAAAGTGGACTTAGGTGGGTGAGACATGAATGTGTTTCATTTACTTGGAGGAGACAGAAGTGCTGTTCATTTACTTGAGATGAGACATGAACGTGTGTTATTTACTTGACGGAGACTAATGATATGTGTTTCATTTACTTGAGGAGACATGACATGTGTTCATGTTTGAGCGTTTATGAGGGGACAAACGTGTGTTCATTTCTTGAGGGAGACATGAAAGTGTTCATTTACTTGAGGGAGACATGAAGTGTGTTCATTTACTTGAGGAGAAAAAAATGTCAGTGAAAACCAAAGGCAAATGGTGTTGGCATATTGTGGTAAAGATGAGTGGTTCGTACTTTCAGGGATGCTTTGATAAATATATGTGAAGGTTTTTGGTAAGAAAGGACGAGAACTAAAGTGTTGGCAGATGAAGGGTGGTGAGAAGTAGTTGTATTCAAGTAACCGGATTGTCTAAGAATGGGCCCAGAATGAATGAGTGGGGTTAGTGTCAATTTGTTGATAATGTGAGAGCATAAGGATGTGTTAGTGAGTGAATGTAATTTTGTAGGTCGAAAATTTCATTATGCGTATAAATGTCCGTCGAGAGGTAGAGGTAGAGGGAGGTGTGTACGGTGGTGATCGTAGGGGAAGAGGTTATGTAGTGTTGGTGGTGTTGTAGAGGTAGGCGTCAGTAGAATAAGTACAAAGTGGTAGTAATAATGTGTTGAGACAATGATTCTATGGTGAAAGAGTAAGGAAAAAATAAAAGAAGTGTGTGGAGGAGAAAGAGATGTGACCTGTGTAGATCGATAAACATTTGTGAGAGATTGTGATGTGTATGGGATTATAGGAGTTGTGCTTGTTAGAAGAAAGGAGGTACCAAGTGTTAGAACGTAGCTGAGTAATTAGTAACGTAGTAAAAAAAAGTGGTTAGTGTGGAAAAGACAATAATGCGACAGTCTAGGGTGACGTCCAAAAGTTATGGTGGAATGGGTAGAGGTAAGAGTATATATAGAGTAGTGGTGATGAGGAATACGATAGTATGTGTGAGTTATTGGGTAGTATTTATAAGAGTAGTGGTGATGAGGAACACGATAGTATGTGTGCGATCTTGGGTAGAAATCCTTTTATGGATAGTAGTGATTCGGAAAATTACAAGGAACAAAGGGGGAGTAAGAGTAGTGGAAAAAGTTGTGAAAAAGTAGTGGTTCCGGTACGAGTGTGGACAGGTGATGTGGATGATGTGGAAGATGATGAAAAGAAGACTGTGAAGAAAGAAGTGTGTCAATAGTAGTGTGAGTAATAGGATGTAAAAGTAGACGGAGAAAGTGAAGTGAGTGTTGTAGATGGAGTTGTGGATGTTGAAGTGAAACAGTGTACAGGAGTAAGTAGTGTAGGTGGAGTGAGAGCAAAGTAAAGAAAGTAAAAAAGTTGGCAAAAGAAAAAGTAAGAAAGTTGAGCGTAGTGCTAAGTAACAAGAGTGGATGAGACGCATGAAAAGGAGAGATGATAGGTACTTGGATGGAGAGAGTCTTGAAGAGTATTATGTCTACGTGATGAGAGTGAAGGGAAGTGGTTAGAAAGTGGTAAGACGTTTATTATTAGGTATCGCTTATTATCGGATTCAGAGCGTTGTCTGATCCAGAATGAAGTAGAGAGTTAGGTTTAGTGTATGTATGTAGGTAGGTTGAGTAGGAGTGGTGGTAGTAGTAAAGTCGAGAGTAGTGAAGAGTAGAAGTAGTAATAGCAGGAGTAATAGTGGTGGTAGTAGTAGTAGGAGTAGTGTTTCGTATGTGCGTATGTGGGTAATAGGTATAAATTGTATGGTGCGCAGTGGTTGTTGTAGTGGTGTGTTGTGGTATGTTTTTGGTGCAGTGTAATGTGTAAGTGTATGTTTTGGACAAGTGAAAAGTGGTGAGAGAAAGGTATTAGATTGATAAGTTTTGTGTTTGTTTTATTTCTTAGGTTTGTCTGTGAGAGATGTCCTATGTCCTCTTGTGTCCTTTCCTTGTGTGAAGAGAAGATGACAAACAGAAGGACTTATGGCATTTATTTTTTTATTTATTTTTTATTTTGAAATGAAGAAAGCTTGTTAGTAGTGCAAGAGAAGTATGTGGATGTGTTAAAGTAGGAAGTAAGAATATAACGAACCAAAGAATGGGCAACGGAAAAGGTAAAAAAAAAAAAAAAAAAAAAAAAAAGGGCGTGGTTGAATGTGCAAAAAACCAATGATGAAGTCTAAAAAAAAAGGGGTTGGAATGGACCATAAAGAAGGAACAAAGGTAATAACGATATATATGTAAGAAGCGCTCTGCAAGTAAATCAGTTGCCATGTGAACAAGTGTAGAAAACTGAGCAATCGGGACGCAAATGAAGGAAGCAATGTTAGCAGTGCAAAAGAAGTATGGTGGATGTGCCCTAAATAGGAAGTAGAATGTTAACAGTGAGTGTGAATAAGGAGGTGATGCAAGCGGTTAACACTAGTAAAAAAAGAAGCGTGTTGAATGTACTAAGCAAATGATGAAGTTTCAAAAAGAAAGATGCTTTTTAATTAATATAAGGAGTGAAAAAAGAAATGTAAAGAAGGTGCATTGGTTGGAAATGGAGTTTCAGCTGCTGCCTTGACGGCTTAACCTTAACAGCCAGCAAGAAGTTGGAAAGATCGTTGATATACCGGCAAACCCGCGAAGTAACCGATGCTTGTTTGTGAAAGTAGTGGAGTAGCCGACCTCTTTCGGCGTGCCGCTGTTGGGGAAGGTCTCTGGTATGACTTCGATAGCTTCAGCTGATAATGTTCTGGTTTTGCAGCCGATGTTGCAGTCGTCCCTCCCTCTACAGACCGCAATAACGATGCTGGTTTGGAAATAAGATTTCGACTGTTGCCTAGTGGCTTCCGTCTCCGTAAAATTTTTGCTAAGGTAGTGTAGCAGCAGTTGCAGCTTCTCTCCCTCTACCGAACCGCAATAACGATGCAGGTTGACGATGCGGGTTGGAAATGGATTGGGCTGCTTAAGTTGCTGGTGCTGATGCTACTACTGCCGGCCGCTTTTACGGTTTCAGTTGCTGCCGGTTGGTTGAGAAAAACACGTTTGTGCGTGTTAGAAGGAATCGCTCACGACACGAGTTTATTCCCAGGAAGGGTTTCGTGACAGTGCGCGTGTGGAACGCATTGATAACGTCTCATCTTGGGGAAAAAAAAGAGGATATTGCTGCTGGTCGCTTTGTGCGTGCGCTGATGCCGCTTGTGGAACCTCTCTCTCTCTCTCTTTTTCCTAAAAGTGAGAGCGATCACGCAAACAATTTCTGGCAATTTTCTTCCTCTTTTCTTTTCTATCTTCTTGCTTTCGGACTGGCTGCTGTTGAGCGTGCGTAACGTAACTCAAACGCAATGGTCATCACCTAGACATCTTTCGCTCCCTTTGGTCGATAGAGAGACCATTTCGAGGAAATGATGCCGGTGCTATTGCTGTTGCTGCTGCTACTGTGTTGCCTTTCGAAAGGGATGCTCGATCGGGTGCGGCGGGCGTTACCCAATCAGGCGTTTTCCACTCCGCTTCTTGGAAAGAAGAGTGTGCGGAAAATTGCCTGTATTGGTGTTAGCGCCGTAGTTGCCGAGGTCGCTCCGGTTGTTCCTCTTTCGACAAACGTAAAGGGGCGTATAGTGGCTGCTGCATCAGCATAAAAATAATAGCGTCGGTGTCTCTCTCGAAACAGTTTTTGGGGAGCGTTAATGGAAGTCTGGTGTTGGCATCTTGAATTAAGTTTCGTTTCGTGCGCATTGTTGCCGGATAAGCAGCAGCCTTGAAGAGAGAAAGAAAGATAGATGTAGGGGGAGGAGGGGAAGGAAAATTTGCGCGACGCTCTCATCATAAAACGCTGGAGATGAGGGAAGGTTTCTTTGCGGTATTAGCGCATTAGCATTGTGTTGCCGGATCACGACCTGCACGGGAGCACGGGGCACGGGCACGGTCTACAGGCACGTAGTGGTTCGCGCTTCGACCAGGCTTGCTTAAGTTGGGAGTAGCGGGCCCCTCAAGCGCACTTTCTGTACCCGAAAGTGGTGATCTATGCCTGGCCAGGCATTGACAGCCAGGGAAACCCTGGTGGAGGTCCGCAGCTATTCTGACGTGCAAAACGATCGTCAGAGCTGCGCATAGGGGCGAAAGAGAAATCGAACCATCTAGTGCTTGGTTCCCTGCCAACATTTCCTCAGGATAGCTGGTGCTCGTCTTTCGCATTGAGAGTTTCATTCCGGTTAAAAGAAGATGATTAGGCGGTCCTTGGGGGAAATTTCCCTCAGTCCATTCTCAACTCATTAAACCGGTTGAAGAAAAAGGGTTCTTTCTCATGAAAGCCTCTTTGTTCTAATCGACCGTACTTGATTCGGGCCATTCCTTTTCGGTAAGCAGAACGTGGCCCCTGTTGGATGAACCTTTTCGGGTCCGACAATCTCACAACCTACAACTCAAAAGCATCCAACCACCAAAAATCAATATATACTATATATATATAATATATATATATATATTATATATATATATTACTATAATAATATATATATTTATATTATATAATATACTATATATATATAATATATATATATAAATATAATGATTGTGGTGGGATGCTTTTTGAGTTCTGTAAAAAGGTTGTGAGATGTTGTTCGGACCAAAAGGTATCATCCCACCAAGAGGGGCCAGTTTGCTTACCAAAAAATGGCCACTTAAGTACTCGGATAACAAAAGAGCTTCAATGAAGAAAGAACACCCTTTTCTTCAGCCCGTTGTGTTTTTTTATTTTTTTTTTATTTTAATTTATTTTGTTCTTTCCATAACTAAAATTTGCTCGTGATTGCAAAAATGTATTCAATTTTTGTGTAGCTATCGTACTTTATTAACTATGTACTTCGCCTAATTTGGAGGCTGATATATATATAATATATATATATAATATATATAGCCTATATATATATATATATACATATACTTATATAATAATATAATATAATATATATATATTATATCTTACTTATTATACTATTATATATTATTTTATTACTAATATATATTATATTATATTATATTATCAGCTCCAAATTAGGCGACATTTACATAGTAATAAAATTTGATCGCTACACAAAAAATTCGATATCACATGATTTTTGGCAATCACGAGCAAAATTTTAGTGTATGGAAAGAACAAAATAAATTAAAATAAAAAAAAAAATAAAAAAAAAATTAAATAACAAATTTTAGGAATGTACGATGTTTTTTATTTATCTGAAGGTGGTTAATACATAATAGTTTAAAAAAGTTTAATTTGCCAATTCTTAAACATAGAGCGGAGGCAAAGTAGATTAGGTTTTTACAATATATTCAAGTTTAATACCTTACCTACACTAAAACTACCTAAACCTAACCCTAACATATAGTATATACATATATATACTAACTACTATATAATTATTATATATATAACCTATATATATACAAATATATATATACTAATACTATAGTATTATATATCATAAGTATAATAATACCATATTCATATTAGTGAGCAGCAGGATGTTCCAGTTCTTTTCGCATCCGCTTGATGCGGACTGTTTGATTTTTAACATCCACGGTATGCGGATGTTTTGAAGCTCCTGATTAACATGCGCGGGATGCTGGATGTTGATATACATATATTATATATATAATACTAATATATAAACTAATATATAATTATATATATAATCATATATTATATATATATAACTATAAGTAAATAATAATATATATAGCATATATTTATATTATATGCCTAATATATTTACGAGTTTTCAGCCTCAATATACTTTAATATATATTGTTACCCGGGGTGCAGGACGGGCAAACCCACCTCAAATACACCCACCTACCTCTTTCCCCAACCTCCGACCTTAATGAAAGAGATTTACCAATGGATTATATACATTTCTGCGACTCACTAGTATTGAATTTCAAATGTAGGAAGGTTGTGCATTCGAGCAAACATCAATACTTCTGCCTTTTCTGCTGAGAGCTCATTTCCAATCTTTTTATCATAATTAGCCCCACATTGCTAATACTTTCTCACGTTGAAACACTAGTTGAGCACAGGCCAAGTAATTTCCCTTACAAGTTATACTTAAGCTGTGCGGTAAATATTTTGTCCAACTTTCCCCCAACTCGATTATGATCATTCATTTGTATGTGAGTCGTTTGATTGGTGATAGTTTTCAATCATTTGCACTACGATCTTTTAGGTAGATGCGCTGTGTCTTCTCCTCGATTCCTACAATGGACTAGCAGATAATTCCTTCCCGCTCTGAACTGCTGTTATTGATCTCTTACTCTCTAGGAGTGCACGCGATCGCCATCCGCCTGCTCACCTGGTTCTGTAGGATTTTCGGTGTTTTTCCGCTTTTATGCTGGTAGCGAATGTTAAGAGAGGATGTTCTGATTAAAGTTTTTCAACTAGAGATGCAAACACAACTGCTCAACTTACAAGTTATAATATTTGTGTTACAGAAGTAGTCTAAAAACTTGCTTTCATAACGGGGATCTAAGAAAGTTGCAATAATATGAAGGTCCTAAATTTCCACAGAACCAAATGGCGTTTTTCTAGCTCTAGTCTTAGAACACATCTATTCATTCCTTGTTAAACGCGTCATAGTTTTCATTGAGATGGTTCCAAAATGCTTCCTTGTGCCAAATACAAAAATCTTTTTCATCGCTTGGGAAAAGATTTGTGTGTTTGGCAAACCAAGTAAATGAAGCTATAAGCTTTTGCCAAAACATGGCCATCATACCCACATGGGGTGGTTGGGCAAAAGAGTCGACGACACTCCGTTCATGTGATTTAGAGCCGCCTTTTAGGTTGGAGATTAATTGGTTATTCCATCTCGAGAAGGAAGGGCTGTTTTTCAGCGAAGGATCAGGAAGTTTTTTTGGCACTTCCCTAATCTCAGTGACCCCCTCTGGCTGACTCAAATGATTATGACACTCCTGTGAATCAATGAGGTCATCCACTTACACGCTTTGAGGTTGGATTTCATGTCCTCCTCATTTCGAAGTTTGCGTTCAACATCTTCATCTTACGCTTTTTTTATTATAAAAATTTTATCAACCATCTCGACCAATTAGACATGCCGCAGGACACAAAGCGCGGATGCGGACTGCGTATGCCGATCTTTAATAATGTTGCGGGATGCTCCGCGGAATGCAGATGCGGAATTTACCTGCATCAACATATATATATATTATATACTTATATATACCTTCAGTATATTATATATAATATATAAATATCATACTTATATATACTATTATATAATATATAATATATATATTATATATATATATATATATATATATTATATATATTAATATATTATTATATATATATATATATACTAGTATAATACTATATTATGACCTGATATATATATATATGCCGCAGATATGTGGAAAAAGAACCCACCAAGAATGAGAGTTCCCCAAGACTTTCGTTGCATACAATCAGTTCTCCATGACGCACCGATTCAACCTCAATTTGACAACTAATGGTTAATTATTTGTTTTTTTAATGTCTTATTTTTTATTTTTTTTGAGGGGGTGGGGGGACTTTACGTAAACTAAAATCATTGCTCTTGATT
>JABUQX010057704.1:20000-27738 GCA_015478945.1 Trachelipus rathkii
TCCACTGACTTAAAAAGCTACATCTCTCTCATACTGAAAATCTCTAATCTCATTCACTTACAAACCTTTATTTTTTGTCCTGAAAAGCCTTAATCTTATCGACATACAAAAACAGATATATCATTCTGAAAAGCTCTTTTTCAATTGACATAAACACCTAGACATCTCAACTTGAAAAATACTATTTTAAATTGACATAATCAAGATCACTCATTCCGAAATGCTCTAATTCCATAGACCAAAAAAAAAATTTGATCTTCCATTCCGAAAAGCTTCAATTCCATTGACTCAAACACCTAAATCTCCAATGCTGAAGAGCCTTAATCAATCTTAAAAAGCTCTCCCATTTCCACTGACTTAAAATCCTAGAGCTCTGGTACTTAAAACTCCAGTTTCAATCGATTTAAAAACCTAGATCTCTCATCCTGAAAAGCTCCAATCCCACTGACCTAAAAGAACTAGATCTCCTATCCCGAAAAGCCCTAATTTCACTGACAAAAATCTAGATGTCTCACCCTCAAAAAGCCTAATTCCAAAACTTAAAGCCCAAGAACTCTCATCCCTAAGCCATAATTCATGAACTTGCAAACATAATTCACTTACCCTCTCCAAAAGCAATAGAGTTGCCTTGAGAGCTCCTTCAGGTCTACCAAAAGGAAAACAATACCTGGAATGAAGAAAATAAATTTTATATTTTTTTTAAATCAGTTCTGTAAATATTTCTCTTTACCTCAAAATTCGTCAGTTAACTTTTTCATGCATTATATTTGTTTACAATTTCTTACTTCAAATATAAATAATTTTTATTTATTTATTTTTTAACTTAAATTGCACATTATTCAATAGACTTATATTATTATTCCTCGTAATACAATTATTATTATTATTATTATAATATTTACAATTACTAAAAAGATTTACATCTACATTACATTTTACAATAAAAATTAAATTTAAACTATAGTCGTTGTTTGTTCCAAGCAGTATTTCTATATTTATTAAATCAAGTAATAGTTTAGAAAATAAATTATGATTTAATATTTCCGTAAAAGTTTCATAAAGTCCAGAAATGGTTTTGGTCAACAATGAAAAAAATAATGGCACCATAATTCTATAATATCATTCATAAAAATTATTTTTTAGGTTTCAAAATCTTTAAACACTACTGCAATTAATGACAAAGTTATTTAGCTTCTATTAACTTCATTCACTATGACAACAAACTAAAGTATAATTTCAATAACTTTACACAAGAAAGAATAAAAGTGAATTCTTACATGAAGTTGGTTATTTGGTGTTCCAGGAGGACCCGAAGTCGTTCCTTAATTAGCTGGAAGCGCTCTTTCTCCTCAGCAAGGACGGTTCCTACGCCATCTGGTCTGCGGCAGGAAATACTGTCAGGAAATCGAGTCTCTTGCATTACTTACGAGAGAATTTCAACATTAAAAACACAAAGTTTTCTTATACTTTGAGAGAGGAAAACTACTGATTGAAATTATTAATTGCTTAGCAAACTTATTATGAATTTTAATATTATTATCGATTTAAAATTTTCCAAGTTCCAAACTAATATTAATTCGGTTTATTGCGTTTCAAGGTGCAAACAACATAAGGTGATTTAAAAGAATGTCATTTACTGTGCGATAAAATTGATAGGAAGTTGTGCAGAGTCTCGCTTAATGCGCATAACTAAATAATAATAATAATAATATAATAATAATAATACATAATAATAATAATAATAATAAAATAATTAATAATTAAATAATAATAATAATAATTACGTTACATTATTAAAATTTTTACATAAAAATTGAGATTTTACATTTATCTAGTATATATACGCACATTCTGAGAAATTTATAATAAATTAAAACTTTATATAGAAAATAATTCACTCTATATAATTTATAATAATTAAAATAACTAATGGTAATTGCTGAGACCTTTTCGAATTTATTATACCTTAAAAGTACTTCAAAGAACATGCATCAAACATAACCCAATTTCCTTTTTTCTTGCTTAAAAGCAATAATGACAATAGCAATTTAAAAAGAAAAACTGATAAAATGGACTGCAATATCTCTGTGAGAAAAGAGAAACTGAATACTTCGAGGCAGTTCTAACAAACAATTTCAAATGAGAAATATAAAATATAAATGAACAGATTCAATGACTAATAATACCATAATTTATAAAGTTGCTAATACTAATAACATTAACAATATATATATTTATTTAATCAGTGCAGAATATATCTTTGACTATATTGGATAATGACTACAAACTCAAATATTAAGAAATGCCTCAAAATATCGTCTTCATCTTAATTAGTACAACAAGCAAAGCCCAGTCTTTAAAGGCTTCTTTGAAAATCAAGGTTTTGGCAATAGAATCTTTAACCTAAGGAATAGAAGTTAAAGTCAAATTCAAGCATCCTTCGTCAGAAGTAGGACCTTCTTTTGCTTTAAAATTACTGGGATATAAATGAAGTAAAAAGGTCGTTTCTGCCTCTTCTACATTACGTCATGCAAGAGTATAAGTATAATTAATTTTGTTCGAAATGTATTCTTTCAAAGTATATATTTATCTAATGATTCTCCACTATTCGAGAATAAGTAAAACAAAATTTAAAAACAAAACTTATTCTCATCATTTCCGCCATTTTCGAAAAAAAGAACGAATTTGAAGCTTCTGTCGCAAAGTAAACCACGTGCATCTCATCAAAAAATATATTTCAACTTCTCTTATAGAGCAAGCTTATAAGTTCAAAATGCAAGCCTTATTTAATAAATAGTATGATAATAAACATACAAGCTTTCTTGGTGTATGCTCGTAGAATTAATAATAATAATACTATTTCTCAAAAAAAATTTAAAACTTTTATATAAAGTGCTTAACTATAAATTTCTTTTTAAAATGAATAATAATAATAATAACTGTAATAATGGTAATAAGAATATGAACATAACGCCATTTCTACTTCAATTCGACGAACCTGGTTGGGTTTGGCATATTAGGAACAATTTGTGCCTGGTTTTCTTGGCTAGGGGACAGACAGATATGGAAGGTTATGTTAAAAGTGCAGAAATTCAAGAAATACAAAATGATTTTCAATTTACTAAAGTTATATATCTCCAATAAAAACTAAAACGAGATTTAAAAAAAAAATTAGCCCCGACGTCACCAGATTTATGTGCTTTGTAAACAAAAATACCAAAAAAAAAAAAAAAAAAAAAAACATTGATTTTGTTTGAAAAACAAAAATGAACAATGCTTTAACATTTGTGATTTAGAATTGTAAAACAAACTTCATAATCTCTTTGATGAAATATAGTGTACCCTCATGTTGTACTTCAAAACTAAAACACGTAATAATTAATAATAATAATAATAATAATAATAATAATAATAATAATAATAATAATAATAATAATAATAATAATAATAATAATAATAATAATAATAAAGCCTACTAAAGCAATTTTGAGGCTGTCCTGTGGGCCATCATTCGTCTACTCAATCAACATTTACGACATTGACGAAGGTTATCCGATCAATCGAATATTAGATTAATGGTACAGGCTTTGGTTAAGAAAATTAGTTACTTTAAAGGCAATGTATATTGGCGAGGAAACACCAGTGGTTATTAATGGAGGACTTTAATAATAACAATGTTTATTTATCAAACAAAAACAAAAACAAAAAATTAAAAATCAAAGTATTAAAAAATTTTATTTTGATTTATGAAAACAAAAGACTATTTATTTAATTCAGGGTTTATTAATGACTCTAAGCTTTATAGTTAAAACTAGTTAAAATTGTGCGAGACTTTTTTGCTGAATTTAAAGTGCAAACTTTGATGGGAGGTGTTTGTGACTTAAGTTGCAGAAAGCTCTGCTTCGTTTCCTCAGTTCCAATTACTTTTTTTTATTTTTTTTTTTTTTTTTCGTTTTCTTTCTTTCTCCTTTTTTTTTTTCTTTTATCTTTTTTTCTCTTTCCTTTCTTTTTTTTTCTTTTTCATTTTCTTTTTTCTTCTTCTCTTTTTCTTTCTTTTTTCTCTTTCTTTTTCTTCTTTTTTCTTTTTTTTTTTTTTTTCTTTTTCTTTTTTTTTTTTTTTTTTTTTTTTTTTTTTTTTTTTTTTTTTTTTTTTTTTTTTTTTTTTTTTTTTTTTTTTTTTTTTTTTTTTTTTTTTTTTTTTTTTTTTTTTTTTTTTTTTTTTTTTTTTTTTTTTTTTTTTTTTTTTTTTTTTTTTTTTTTTTTTTTTTTTTTTTTTTTTTTTTTTTTTTTTTTTTTTTTTTTTTTTTTTTTTTTTTTTTTTTTTTTTTTTTTTTTTTTTTTTTTTTTTTTTTTTTTTTTTTTTTTTTTTTTTTTTTTTTTTTTTTTTTTTTTTTTTTTTTTTTTTTTTTTTTTTTTTTTTTTTTTTTTTTTTTTTTTTTGTTGCTTTTTTTTTTTTTTTTTTTTTTTTTTTTTTTTTTTTTTTTTTTTATTTTTCCACAGACGCTTTTCCTTCTTAATATAATAATAATAATAAAAAAAAGTAATTGGAACTGAGGAAACGAAGCAGAGCTTTCTGCAACTTAAGTCACAAACACCTCCCATCAAACTTTGCACTTTAAATTCAAAAAAAGTCTTGAACAATTTTAACTAGTTTTAACTATAAAGCTTAGAGTCATTAATAAACCCTGAATTAAATAAATAGTCTTTTGTTTTCATAAATCAAAATAAAATTTTTTAATACTTTGATTTTTAATTTTTTGTTTTTGTTTTTGTTTGATAAATAAACATTGTTATTATTAAAGTCCTCCATTAATAACCACTGGTGTTTCCTCGCCAATATACATTGCCTTTAAAGTAACTAATTTTCTTAACCAAAGCCTGTACCATTAATCTAATATTCGATTGATCGGATAACCTTCGTCAATGTCGTAAATGTTGATTGAGTAGACGAATGATGGCCCACAGGACAGCCTCAAAATTGCTTTAGTAGGCTTTAAAGGTATTATTAATTATTATTATTATTATTATTATTATTATTATTATTATTATTATTATTATTATTATTATTATTATTATTATTATTATTATTAATTATTATTTTTAGTTTTGAAGTACAACATGAGGGTACACTATATTTCATCAAAGAGATTATGAAGTTTGTTTTACAATTCTAAATCACAAATGTTAAAGCATTGTTCATTTTTGTTTTTCAAACAAAATCAATGTTTTTTTTTGTTTTTGTTTTTTTGGTATTTTTGTTTACAAAGCACATAAATCTGGTGACGTCGGGGCTAATTTTTTTTTTAAAATCTCGTTTTAGTTTTTATTGGAGATATATAACTTTAGTAAATTGAAAATCATTTTGTATTTCTTGAATTTCTGCACTTTTAACATAACCTTCCATATCTGTCTGTCCCCTAGCCAAGAAAACCAGGCACAAATTGTTCCTAATATGCCAAACCCAACCAGGTTCGTCGAATTGAAGTAGAAATGGCGTTATGTTCATATTCTTATTACCATTATTACAGTTATTATTATTATTCATTTTAAAAAGAAATTTATAGTTAAGCACTTTATATAAAAATTTTAAATTTTTTTTGAGAAATAGTATTATTATTATTAATTCTACGAGCATACACCAAGAAAGCTTGTATGTTTATTATCATACTATTTATTAAATAAGGCTTGCATTTTGAACTTATAAGCTTGCTCTATAAGAGAAGTTGAAATATATTTTTTGATGAGATGCACGTGGTTTACTTTGCGACAGAAGCTTCAAATTCGTTCTTTTTTTCGAAAATGGCGGAAATGATGAGAATAAGTTTTGTTTTTAAATTTTGTTTTACTTATTCTCGAATAGTGGAGAATCATTAGATAAATATATACTTTGAAAGAATACATTTCGAACAAAATTAATTATACTTATACTCTTGCATGACGTAATGTAGAAGAGGCAGAAACGACCTTTTTACTTCATTTATATCCCAGTAATTTTAAAGCAAAAGAAGGTCCTACTTCTGACGAAGGATGCTTGAATTTGACTTTAACTTCTATTCCTTAGGTTAAAGATTCTATTGCCAAAACCTTGATTTTCAAAGAAGCCTTTAAAGACTGGGCTTTGCTTGTTGTACTAATTAAGATGAAGACGATATTTTGAGGCATTTCTTAATATTTGAGTTTGTAGTCATTATCCAATATAGTCAAAGATATATTCTGCACTGATTAAATAAATATATATATTGTTAATGTTATTAGTATTAGCAACTTTATAAATTATGGTATTATTAGTCATTGAATCTGTTCATTTATATTTTATATTTCTCATTTGAAATTGTTTGTTAGAACTGCCTCGAAGTATTCAGTTTCTCTTTTCTCACAGAGATATTGCAGTCCATTTTATCAGTTTTTCTTTTTAAATGCTATTGTCATTATTGCTTTTAAGCAAGAAAAAAAGGAAATTGGGTTATGTTTGATGCATGTTCTTTGAAGTACTTTTAAGGTATAATAAATTCGAAAAGGTCTCAGCAGTTACCATTAGTTATTTTAATTATTATAAATTATATAGAGTGAATTATTTTCTATATAAAGTTTTAATTAGTAAGAATTAATAATTTCTCAGATGTTTCATTAACTGTCATGACAAACTATGTTTGCGCCTTGCGGGTATAGATTTTATAAAATCTAAGTAATTTATTATTAATTATTATTATTATTATTATTATTATTATTATTATATTATTATTATTATTATTATTATTGAAATTTAATATGTTATTATTATTATGCGGCATAAGCGAGACTTCTGCACAACTTCCTATCAATTTTATCGCACAGTAAATGACATTCTTTTAAATCACCTTATGTTGTTTGCACCTTGAAACGCAATAAACCGAATTAATATTAGTTTGGAACTTGGAAAATTTTAAATCGATAATAATATTAAAATTCATAATAAGTTTACTAAGCAATTAATAATTTCAATCAGTAGTTTCCTCTCTCAAAGTATAAGAAAACTTTGTGTTTTTAATGTTGAAATTCTCTCGTAAGTAATGCAAGAGACTCGATTTCCTGACAGTATTTCCTGCCGCAGACCAGATGGCGTAGGAACCGTCCTTGCTGAGGAGAAAGAGCGCTTCCAGCTAATTAAGGAACGACTTCGGGTCCTCCTGGAACACCAAATAACCAACTTCATGTAAGAACTCACTTTTATTCTTTCTTGTGTAAAGTTATTGAAATTATGCTTGAGTTTGTTCTCATAGTGAATGAAGTTAATAGAAGCTAAATAACTTTGTCATTAATTGCAGTAGTGTTTAAAGATTTTCAAACCTAAAAAATAATTTTTCTGAATAATATTATAGAATTGTGGTGCCATTATTTTATTCATTGTTGACCAAAACCATTTCTGGACTTTATGAAACTTTTACGGAAATATTAAATCATAATTTATTTTCTAAACTATTACTTGATTTAATAAATATAGAAATACTGCTTGTAACAAACAGCGACCTATAGTTTAAATTTAATTTTTATTGTAAAATGTAATGTAGATGTAAATTTTTTTAGTAATTGTAAACATAAAAATAATAATAATAATTGTATTACGAGGAATAATAATATAAGTCTATTATAATGTGCAATTTAAGTTAAAAAATAAATAAATAAAAATTATTTATATTTGAAGTAAGAAATTGTAAACAAAAATAATGCATGAAAAAGTTAACTGACGAATTTTGAGGTA
>JABUQX010057705.1:0-2500 GCA_015478945.1 Trachelipus rathkii
GATGTGTGTATGGTGAGTGTAAGTGTGTATAAGTGGTCATATGTGCGTATAAGTGTGCATAGTGGAATGTGTGTATAGTGACTAATAGTTATGTGGTATAATGTCATAGGTGTATTTCGTCGTATAAGTGACATAGTGTGTAGAAAAGCTAATTCAATAGTAGGAGCATCCTATACTTGTAATATACAGCAATGATTCCTCATACCTTTAATAGGGGTAGACACCATATAGGGCTGATTCTAGGTCTCAGGGAGGCCTAGAAAAGGCCTTGAAAAAAGTGCACTACAAGTTTGCACATTGCTGGCCCACTTGTACTATGTGGACTTACTATTGGCACTCATTGGCAATCACCGGCACTCATGGCGCCACTCATTGCACTCACTTGGCACTCCTGGCAATCATCCGGCAAGCTCATAGAATAATCATAGAACACTAATAGAACATCACAGATACATACGTTCAAGTTAGGAACGAAATATGTGACGGGTGGGACACGAGTGGCCAAAATTACAGTGGCCAAATTGACCCAATGGTATATGGCAAGTAAGGCCGAAATATCATGGTTAAACAAGGTTAAGACATCACAAAAGGGCTAAGTCCCTAAAGGAAGGACAAAAATTACGTGGATCAAAATTGACCCATGGTATCTGGCAAGTCAAGGCCGAAATATCATGGTCAAACAAGGTTAAGACATCAAAAAGGGGCTAAGCCCTAAAGGGGGGCCAAAAATAGCGCTGAGTCAAAATTTGACCATGGTATCTGGCAAGCTTTGGAGAAAAGGTCAAGGACAAAAAAAAGTAAAGACATAAAAAATAGGCTAAGACCTAAAGGGGGCCAACAAATTAGGGTGGGCCAAATTGACCCATGGAAGACCAAAGGGTTGTCGAAAAATTAGGGTGGGGTACGTACAACGGTTGCTGACGCAACCGTTTTGCGCGCAACCCTTCCTTGAAGGGTTGCAAAATTAGGGTTGCCGAAAAAAAATTAGGGTTAGCCAAAAAATTAGGGTTGCCTAAAAATTAGGGTTGCCGAAAAAATTAAGGGTTCTAAAAATTCACCGTGGGTCCAAAATTGACATGGAAGATCAGAAGGGTTCGCGCGAAATATTTGGGTCTCAAAAAAGGTCACGGCCAACAAGGAAAGGCCAAAAAGGTCAAGCCAAAACAGGTCAAGGTCAGGTTAAAAATTCGCAGCTCGAAAAAAGGTCAAGGGCAGGTAAAATCCGCGTTGGTCATTTTGACCATCGTCGTCCAAAATCACTTATATACTACTTATATATATATATATATATATATATATATAATATATATATATATATCTATATTATATATATATTATATATATATATATGATATATATTATATATATATATATATATATATATATATATATATATATATATATATATATATATATATATTAATTATATATATATACTTATTCTGCTTGCCATTTTCTGCATGACTGCAGGTGGTGTTTAACCTGCAAGAAAATTACTCAAATTCTAAATACTCCAAACTTCTGCAAGCTATTCATGGGTAGAGTAATCGGCAATAAGTGTTCCGAGCCTTAGTAAGCCAAGCGAAAAGATTTTCTCATCAAGTTCTTCTTCTACTTTTTTTCTTCCTTTCTCTTTTTGAACGATCCTTTCGACAACATTCCACCATCACGCACACCACAACAACTACAACACACAGCGCACATAAATATATATATATATATTATATAATATATATATATATATATTATATATATTATATTATATATATATAATTATATATATATATATCTATATATATATATAATATAATATATATATAATATATATATTATATATATATATATTATATATATTATATTTATTATAATATATATAAATATTATATATATATTATATATATATATATATATATTTATATATATATATATATATATATATATATATATATATATTATATATATATATATATATTATAAATATATATATTTAAATATATATATTATAATGCGACTATACTATATATATATATATATATATATATAATATCTTATATATATATATATATTATATATTATATATATATATATATATATATAATATTATTATATATAATATATTATATATATAAATTTTAATATTCAAGTGAATGATCAAACGTTTAATTGACCATAATTTATGTTTGAAGAGCTGATCGTTAATATTCCTTATGTATATATAAAGTCTTTTTAAAAGACATTTGTAAATAGCATTGTAAATAGCAACGTTGTTTAACAGTTTTCGTGGCGAAAAAAGGCTGATCTCAATTCGTCTTCAATCGTCTTCGAGTGTCACTTATACTGGTGTTTTATGAAAATAATGCTTTGAATTTATTACTGTTATTTTGCTACTAATGCCAAATTGAATGAAACTTGCGTCTGACATTTATCTTAACACCCTTTAACTCCACTACAAAGGAAATTTCGATTGATAATTTAGTTTTTGAAATATTCAATATTTAGT
>JABUQX010057705.1:20000-29582 GCA_015478945.1 Trachelipus rathkii
CTAATTTTTTTTTTTAAATAAAATAAATTATAATTAATTTCTTCAAACTTTTAAAATAATTGCTCAGAATTATATGAACCTACAGTATGTAATTCATTTTATTTAAAACTCTTGTTTCTTAAAAATAAAAATGATTCAAACAAATCCTCCTTTACGATGGCTTTAGATTCCAGATTTTATTATTTTTAAATCCGAAAATAAGCGCTTAACACTCACTTGAGTGGGAGGTAAAGCCGTAACTGTGTAAGCACCATCTTTCAAAATTTTAGGATGATGAGGGATTGCCTCCGTAACTGCTAACATTGATTTCCAGTCGATTTTCGTCATGACATTTAATGCCTTATATAATTTTGTATATAATTATCCAGAGAATTTTTGGGTTCAAGGGCATTTACTGATGACTGCCATTTTTCAATCGCTTTTCTATGTGCTCTAGTTGATTCCATTGCCTATGAGCATTGGCTTCTTCTTCTTCTTCTTCTTCTTCTTCTTCACCTGACAAAATAAGAAATATTTCCTGAAACTGGAATTGAACTTTCTGGCTCCATCTTAGGATCCGTCACCGATAGTGTTAATTAATTAAGTACTTAGGTTCACAAAGGGCAGTTCCAGCTTTTAATCATTAATAATCTTCTGTCTAAGATGTTGAACTATGGATCTACATAGATGACTAAAAAAACTATTTTGTTTGTACATTCTTTCCTCTTTTCCCTCCCTTCACGGAATTTTTTATTTGCTAAAATCTCTCCTTTATTTCCTAATACATTAATTAGACCCTTCCATTCTCTATAACATTTTCCATCAGTAAAAGTACTCTCCAATCTTCTTTGTTTGCAGGTAAGCGATATTTTAATAATTCTACAAATGAGTTTGAATTCTTCTCATGAGTGTTGGAGAAAGAAACTTCAGGTGTACTTCACTTCTCCAGCGTTTGACGCTTTAAAATTTCCATTATTTATTTATTGGGCACGAGCTACTTTTGATTTTGTTTTTTTATATATATATATATTGTAAGATTTACTGTAAAAGTATTATTGTAAATGGTGAACTCGTCACCTCATGGGTGTACTCAATGTTATCGTCATTGGAACATAATCTTTTCATACTTTTTATTATGTTCGTTATGAAAATCAACTACTATTTCTTCGTTTTGACATTCAATAGAATCTGTATCACATTGACCAATTTCTCAAGTTCTTCCTCACTGTCGCTTATTTAATTTTTCAAAGGTACTAATCATATTTGATGAATTATTCGTAACTAAGCTAACTAGTAATTACTAATTGCTAATTACTATACTGATTAAGCTCAAGGAAAGCAGAAATAACACTTTATAAGAAATTAAATACTAGGCCGGAAATGAGATGGATGGATGTGGAGAAGGAAGGACAGTCCGGAATCGTCTAAGGTGTAATTAGAGACAAAGAATTGAGCAAAGAGTTCAGCTTTAGCGGAAGGTGAAACGGCAGTTGTGTCGTAGGAAGATACTAGAGGAGGGAAAGAGGAAACAGAAAAGCTAAAGTTAAATTATTTATGAAAAATACCAGAAAGGACGTAAGGAAGAGGAGTCAGTAAGATTATTGCATTTTCAAAGGAGAAAAGATTTTTTGTATCAACGAGAACAAATTTTGGACAATTTCGTGACTGAAATTTAAACGGTCAACGGTAGTTCTAAAGGCAAGCGTCCCTTGGCGCATACCACGAGAAACAAGCAGAGTTAAACCAAGATTTGATAGGTTTAGTTGAAGGCAAAGAATTGGAATGGACGCCTCCATTCCAAAAAGAATTACCTCGGTAATTCTCTCAACACACTCCGAGGAACTATTCAGTCAGTAGTATAGGATACCTTGAGATCGACAGCCAAAATGTTGCAAAACAAATGTGCAAAATTTTGCAGCACTATTTTCAAGCTAGCCTTGACAAGGATAAAGGTTGTCTAAGTAGGGTGAGACCGTTTTGAGTTCCTGAAAAACCATTTTTTGGAGTTTTCAACCTGATCTAGTGGGTTTAACCCCCAAAAGGGCGGTTTTTGGTTACTAGAAGCGTAATTTAATAATCGTTAGACCATGTTCTGCATGATATCCAGGTCGATTAAATCGTGTTTATACCGCCAAAGCGAATATTTAAATAGTCATTTCTACGTGCTCTGCATTGGCTTAATACATTAAAAAAAATAATCGAATGAAAATTCGACAGTTTTATTAACAGTTTAATTGATATCTGTATTAGCCAACAGAAGCCAAGGGGTCTAATCAATATTTCTTTATAAGCCACACTTTTTCCCTTTAATTATTGGGGAGTATCTAATTATTATGTTCCCCTCAAACTTGCTACCCAATAGCTAATAACATAACCTCCCTTAGCCGCGGTTTCAACTGCTACGCCCATCCAAGGAGGGTGCTGAGCCCCACAACCTAGAAATTGCAATAGCTGGACTAAAGAAATGTATATATTAGAGGGTAGAGAAATAGGAAGTTGAAATGATGGAAACAGAGCCTGAGTTGACCTCATGAGGGCCCTGGAATCAGTCGAGCCGGAAGCCGAAACCGGAGCAGCGATTCTGAGATTGAAATATTGAAATATGTATATAATAGACCAGAAGTAAGGTTCCTTATATATGTTTATGAACCAGTTGAACCAGATTTTGAGGGTTTCAGAACCCTCAAGGTTATCTGAACACCCCAGGAGGGGGGAGGTCTCCGGCCAAAAAAAAGAACAAAAGCATGGAATACAAAAGAGAAGAAGATGGAAAAATGATGAAGAAAGAATAAGAAAAAAGATACAGAAAACTGGGAAGAATCATAGTGACGGAGCCATAAGCCAGCAGCCGAGCTGGAGCGGAGTCAAAAGAAAAAATTAAGATTGAGGAAGGATAAAGAAAGAAACAGAAGAGATCTGAGACTGAAAAGGCTCATGTTGCGATGCAATGAACCGGAGGAGCTGGAGTCGAAGCCGGTGCCGAGCCTTGAAATAAACATTAATAATGGGTCAGATACTATTTTTCTATATGTTAAGAAACCCGTAGAACTCGGTATGAAGGTTTCAAGTTCCTAGGGTTCCTAGTGCTTCACCAATATTCTTTATCAATATAAATATATGATTTTCCCCTACCATCTGTAACTCTGACCCCAAACTTGGTGCTCATTGTCCTTTTTCTCCAGAGCTTCACCATACCCTAAGAGTATTTTCTGGCACTTTAATAGGGGGTATTTCGTCACTTCATTACTAACTATGCCCATGGAATAAAACCTGTTTTGACACTGAGGAGGTTTTCGTGTCATCCGGAAAAGTAGTGGCATTAATCGCTTATGAAATAATTCATTTAATCTTTCACTAAATCTTTTTTCCTAAAAATTCATTGATTGGTGGCACCTGTTATCGTTCCCTTCAGGATAGAAAAAACGCATATCGGGTATGAAAAACTCGTTTCTTTAATCACCCTTGTTAATTTTTATTTAGCTCTGAATCAAGCAGGGGTATTTTTTGACGGTCTAAGTATACTATCACTAAAAGTAAGTGAGATAACCTCCTTGTTTCTCCAACTGATAACAATTTCTGACTTCTTGCTACGAACATTTATTAAAGCAATTGCAAATCTGCCTTTCCTTCTCTTAATCGCTCTGACCGGTCTGTACCTAGCACTCCTTCTGATATCGCTAATCTCTTCGGCCTCTTTTTTTCCTTTTTCTTCTTCTAATTCCGCCCTTGGAAGATTCTGACATTCCTACTTCTATCCCTTTTCTTCTCAGGTGTGTCATGTCTTAACCTGTGATTACACATGATTTGGGTGTATCGAATTCTGATATCAATAAACGTATGGAAGGCTAGCGTTCTGGATGATATTCCTCTTCGTGTTATGAGGTAGTATATTTCTATGCTGAGGCTTTTCATCATTCAACTCTACACTCCATTCCTTAATATTAATACTCTTTTTCACTACTGGAAACGCGCATATGTTCGACAGATCCCTAAGAATGGTAGCACCAATGTACCTTCTAACTACCGTCCTATAGCTCTCACTTGCATTCCTTCTAAAACTTTTGAAATTATTCTTAACTTATTTTCTTGGTAATCTGGAAGCTTTCTCCCTTCGTTCCGATCATCAGTATGGTTTTCGACGCTCGAGGTCAATTGGTTACTTACTTTCCTTTTTGAATGACTTATGGTCTTGTTTGGCTATTTTGGTACCGCTTGACGTATCGAAGGCTTTTAACTTTCTACTCCCTAAGATTTCTTTCCTTTATGTAGGGGGAGTTCCTCCTTCTCTTTGCTTACTTGTGTCTAGTTTTCACTCTTATTGTTCTATATCAACATTTGTTAATGAAGTTACCTCTTCCTCCTTTCCTGTTAATTATTTTGATCTTCAAGATTCTGTTCTTTTTTCAAATTTATTCTTACTTTTTACGAAAGATCTTCGAAGCTACACTTCTAACTCTGTTCATTCTTATTCCGATGACAAAACTTTCCATTATTCTATTCATTTCAAATCTGCTCCCTATTTTACTTCTAGAATTGCCCCTCGACTTCAGCTTTAAGATTCTTTTCCTGCCTATTTGGATAGAAATTCTTGATGTGGTCACCTCAACCTTGTGAAATTCAACTCTTTAAAACAACTCACAAATCTCTCCCTCCAAAAAATCACCTCCCAACTCTGCTATATCCTTCCAAGGCAATATGAACGTTATAAACATTAATGGTTTTAACATAAACAACAAATTATTTTGAAAACCTCATATCACGATGGCTTATGCGGTGGTCTCAAAGAAGCAGGGAATTCTTTTCAGGTTGTGAAATTTTTCCTTCCGAACAGTTATCCCAATTATATTAACTTCTTATCCGGCCATGCATAGAGTATTGTTCGAACATTTGGAATGACTCCGGTTCCGCCCTTCTTTTGGATCTGGTTTAATCCAAGACTTAAAGACTCATAACTGTCATCTACCTTATATCCCTGAAACGGGACATTTGCTCACTGTCTCTTTCTATAAGTGCTACAACGTAAGGTGTTTGAAGGAGTTGGCCTCTCTCATTCCATCATTAATGCATCAAACTCGTTGCAAAAGAGAGTACAAGATTTTGCCAAAGTTTTTTGTGTGGATTGGAAACTCCAGGTCTCCTGAATGTGGTTCCTCCTTCTTTCAAGCCACCTCCAATCTATAAAACCTCTTGTTATCATCTGTTTTCCATGCTGTACATAACATTCCTTTCTTTTGAAGCCCGCGTCCACTTTCACCTGAGAGATTTGCGTTAGGATTGGGTTTAGATGAGTTTTCTCTCATTTTATTTTTCTGCTACCTCTTGAAAAAGACTGGTTGTGAGTGATGATAATTTATAGAAGAAAAACAACAACTTTTGAACAGCATCAACTTTCAATCTAATTTGTCTCAACGAGTGCTTTTTTGTTATCAATTTATTTCTGTTCGATTGTGCTTCTATTCATATTTAAGGTATTATCACAAGATTAGCAATAATTCTTTTTCTAATGCTCCTTAGTCTCATTCACTATCCGACTCCTTCTTATATTAAAGAAAATAAAAAAAAAATTGCCTTTTTTCTAATACTGTTCATTAGTTATAACATTCTCTTCCAGAAATTTACGTTTCTTTGTCATTAGCTTCCCTCACCAGTTCTAAATATTTGATATGCAATATCACCAGTTTTGAATACCAAGTTTATTTTATTATAATTTTTTACAAATGTCCATGCTTAATGTTTATACAAGAGAACTTATTTTAATGCTTTATGATTGCTATTAACCACAAAATGGCTAATATGTTTTCCTTCTGATAAAAATTTCATGTTTAGGATATTCCCTGGTATTATTTCACTTAAAGGTATTTTCCTCAGTTTGAGAACTATTCCAAGTTTGAACCATAGCTTTGACTTTTATTCGTTATATTATCCTTCACAATAAGACAGCATATTTTCCAATATTATTGATCTTATTTTGATATTTTTTGCGTAGCATAAAAACTGAAAGTATGTCTAAAGATGAAGATCAAGTAGAATTTTAATTTTCAGTGCAAAGATTAAAACGGAGATTTAACGCATTCTATTTGCATGATGGTGGGGCTAATAATATAGTAAAAATATTGATAATATCATATTAACAATTATTATTATTATTATTATTATTATTATTATTAATATTATTATTATTATTATTATTATTATTATTATTATTATTATTATTATTATTATTATTATTATTATTATTATTATTATTATTATTATTATTATTATTATTATTATTTTGAGCTTCAATAGAAAATATTGAAAAAATTTTCTTTAACTCTTGTGAGGTATTTTATTATCTTTTTCTCTTTATTGATTATTAATTCATTATTATTATAACTTATTTATTATTATTCATCATTATTATTATTAGTAATTATATATTATTATTATATTATATATTATTATTATTCTATATTATTATTCTTATTATTATTTAATTAATTGATTATTATATATTTATTTCTATTCATTATTCATTATTATATTATTATTATTATTATATTATTATTTACTATTATCACTATTACTGATAATTATTATGATAATTATTATTATTATTATTATTCATTATAATTAATTTGATTTTATTATTATTATTATTTATTATTGATTATTATTATATATAATTATTATTATTATATGATTTTATTATATATTTATATTTATTATTATTATTATTATTATTATCATAGTGATTTTCGATTATTATTTTTATTTATTATTTATATATTATTATTATTATTATTATTTTACTATTATTTATTATATTATTATTATTATTATTGATTATTATTATTAATTATTATGTATTGATTTACTTATTTATTATTATTATCATTATTATTAATTATTATTATTCATTATATATTACTATATTATTGAATTATTATTATTTGGGCCTCAATAGGAACGAAAACGTTGAGATGTATGTGGTAGCATACTATACTATATATATATACCTATATACTATATTATATATTATAATATATATATATATAAATAATATAATATAGATATATATCTATATTATATAGTATATATATATATATATATATTATATATATATATATATTACTATATAGATATAATATATATATACTATATATATATCGTATTATATATACTAATATATATAATTATTATATATTATTGTTATTATTTTATCTATATTATATATTATTATTATTATTATTATCATATTATTATTATTATTATTATATATTATTATACTTATTATATTATTCAATTTATCTATTATTATTATTCATTATATATTATTATTTTTATTTATTCATGTTAGTATTTATATTAATTATTATTATTATTATTCATTAATGTTGTTCTTTATTCATTTATATTTATTATATATTATTCATTATTATTATTATTATTATTATTAGTAAGATTATATTATTATTTATTCATTATTATATCATTATTATATTCAGCTTATTATTATTATTATATTTTATTAATTATTATACTTATTATTATTATTATTATTATTATTAATTCTTAATTAGTAAAAACAATTTAACAGAAATTTTTTTTACAATAGACGAAAGCGTTCCCCCTACGTAGCCCTTTTTTCATCTATATATTCCTAAGTACTAATGTTAATATGTAATTATAACTATGTAATCAATAAGAGCAGAATAAAAGATTTTGATTTGATTGATTGTATTATTATTATTATTATATATTATTATTATTATTATTATTATTATTATTATTTTATTATTTATTATTATTATTATTATTATGATTATTATTTATTATATATTATGTATTTACTCTCCTTATTATATTATTATTCTATTCATATTATTATGATTATTTATTAATTAATTATTGTTATAAATATTCATAATAACATTAATTATTATTATTATTATTATTATTATTATTATTATTATTATTATTATTATTATTATTATTATTATTATTATTATATATTTATTATTATTATTATTATGTTATTATTATTGATGTATTATTAGTTATTACTTATTATTATATATTATCATATTATGCGCTTCGAATAGAAATACTTGAAAAAAATTTTCTTAACTCTTGGGAGGTACCTATTTATTATCTTTTTAAAAGGGAATTTTTTTTATGAAAAATCTTGAAGTCTGTCAAAGATTTTTTAAAATTCCGCATTTTTTTCCAAGCGAAAAAGTTTTCTCATATTTTTGCATGTATTCCTTAGCTGGATTATTTTCTCTTATATATATATATATATATATATATATATATATATATATATATTATATACTGGAAAATTCTATATATTATATATTATAAATTATATATATTATAACATATACATACATATTATAATAATAAGAATAACAAATATAGTATATACTATCATAATATATCCGTCGTAATTGAGTAAGATATATAGTATAATATAAATAATATAATTAGATAATATACATATATATATATAATACTATACTATATTATATAATTATATAGTTATATTACTATATATACTAAGGATTCATAATGTTCGATACTAATTATATTTATATATATATTATAATATATATATATTTATGGCATAGATATACTTGTTGGCCAGTACTCATACTAAAACTACCATAGCTTACAGCTCCGAAAAGGAATTACCATTTGTGGTTGCACCTGGCAATTTTTACTGCGGAAACTGTCTAAAAAAATTAAAAGAGTGAAAAAAAAAAAAAAAACAAAACTAAAAAAAAAAAATCGAATGATTTCTCTTTTAAAAACTTTACTTTCGACATTGAAAAGGAAATACCATTTTTTGGAATCCTGGTAAAATTTTAGTTTAGGAAATGTATAAAAAAAAAAAAAATAATAAAAAATAATTATGGTCTTTCTTTGTTTTAGGTGAGCAGGGGGGACGATATTCATATCATACTATATTATACTATATTATATTTACATAATCACCTATAGTTATAATTATAATCAAATTCCTTATAAATTTACTGAATAACATATTAATATACTATATTCCTCATACATAATATAATATACTTATATTGATAAAGAGTAATTACCAGTCGGCAATGTAGGGGGCCTCGGAGCGACGGTGAAACACAGGATCCGGAAAAATCCGAATTTCCCCGCATACCCCAGCATAGGGAGAGGGGCCGGAGGACACCCCCGACGAACAACCAACATACCAAAGCGGGCAGGTTCCGAGAGACCCTTCCCCGGAGGGGGAAATTAGTCCTTATCCGAGTCTCCCCGGAAGGCCGAAAGAGAACCCCGACTTCCTAAGCCATCGGTCCCGGTTACCTTGGGGTATTTCTTAGTTAAAAAAAAAAAAGCAAAATTTTAATAGAAACAGTCTATTTATTTTAACGAGTCACTTAACCTAATATCATACGCGTGTAAATGAAAAGTAAATGAAATATAATCTTACATTATAAATCTTACAATAATCTTTTCATTTTTTAATTTTTTTACATTTATCCTATCCAAATTTTACGGAGGATTCCAAAACATTGTAGTTCCTTTCGCTGACGCCTTAATCTGTAGTTTTTGAGATTATTATCATATACATCTCCG
>JABUQX010057706.1:0-15000 GCA_015478945.1 Trachelipus rathkii
GAGATCAAATATCTATTTTGGTTTAGATGTTTGATATCGAATCTCAATGGGTGGCGGTTCCAGATGGGTAGTTCGCGGAGGAAAGCCCTTCGGAAAAAAAACCCGGCCGCAATCGTCCATAAGTACTTCTTTTGACTTTCCGTGGGTTTGCTAGAAGGCTGAGTTTTTACATAATGATACGAAACCCAGGGGATCTAGTTTGATGAGGCAGAGATGTTACCGACATTCTCCCCCCCTGGCTTCATGATTGTAAAGTTTTTTTTCCTTTTTTTATGATACATATTTCACACAATAACAATTTTATGGAATGTAATTCTGGGGAAGTATTAGTTTTATCTTAATAAAATCTACTTTTATACCTGTCTTGCAAATACGGGATATATTAAGATAAGATGTTAAATTATATTTTGCTTACTATCCTTTGTATTTGTTGGTAATATTTCTTGGTTAGTTGCGATCTTAGGATCTGTATGGATTTCCATGCTTGTCTAGTTATCATCTTTTTATCTGTCTGGTATTGTTATGCTGCTCTGAATATCGACTTTTGATTTGACTTTTCAGTATCGTTCTGGTATGTTGTTGTTCTGTAATTTCTGGGGCAGAGAGGTGAGGTGTGATGAGGGATGTATAGATTTATGATGAGAAGAACCGCAACATTTACGATGTGTCTATTGAATTCCTGTGAGAAGATATATGAAAAGTTTTATGAGATGGGTTTTTTGTTTCAAATGGTTTTCTGTGAAAAAAAATATAGGGTATAAAGTTATTTGTTATTTGGGTGTTAAGTAGTTATCAAATTTCTTTTTGGTCTTTTTCTTGAAAATTTGTTTTAATCTTTTTCTATTTTGCATATTTAAAATGTTCACTTGTTTAAATGTTTTTTATACTTATACGTTGGTGTAAATGTAGTAATTGTTTCTCATTCCCTCTTTGCAGGATTTTGAAAAGGAAACGTCTAATAACTATTTACGGCTTGTGATGTCTTGGGTGAAAACCTCTACCGCGAGGCACGTTTTGTGGTGGTGGTAAATAATATTGTCTGCCACCTCTAGTTATTGTCCTTTGTTGTCTGTCCCTTAAAGCCATGGGATGAGGAATGTTTGTGTTTCTCATTGGGAAATTTGGGACAAAGGTGTGATCTCTAGATCGGTCATCTGGTGGAGAAGGAGGTGATGTATTTCTAGCTGTGGATAGGAAGTAGTGGAGTTGTGTCTTGAGGAGAAGGAAGTGGAAATGATGGAGGAGGTTGTAAAGGTTCTTGTGGGACTGGTGGAGGGGGTTGTGGGGGACGTGGAGTTGGTATCGGATGTACTACTTTGAAGTGAAATTTTGGTGGTAATGGAGGTGGAGGTTGACTTTGAGGTGCTGAAGGCTGAAATTTAGGTGCTGAAGGCTGTGATGCTGGAGATTCGTCAAAGGATAGTTTGGGAGGTATAGTGGATGGAAAACCTTTGAAAGTTATTCTTTTTGGAGGGGAGGGGGAGAAAAAGAAGTTTTCTTTGGGCTTGGTAGGTGGGCGTGGGAGGTAGGTTTTGAATGAGATTGAGATGGAGGGGTTGAGAGAGAAGTTGATGGAAGTGGTAGATGAGAACTAGGTGAAGGGGAAGATGATGAAGGTGGAGGAGAAGGGGCTTGAGGTAAGGGGGAAGAATCAGATTGAGGTGGGGGAGGAGAAGCATTTTGAGGTGGGAGGGGAGGGGGGGAAGGTTAAGAGATTCTCTGTGGGGATTGCAGGAAGGGGGGAGTTGTCTCTTGAAATAGAGGGTGTCAGAAATAGGTGGGGTAGGGGGAGGGGGTTGGATTTGTTGAACTATATTTGGAGGGGGTTTATTAGATGGTACAAGATCACTTTTGGGGTTGGTAGTAGAAATTGGAATATTATTAGCTCTTAAGTTTAGTTATTTTAATATTGTCCCTATGCACAATGAAAGTTTTGGAAGTCTTTAAACATTGCAAAAGTAGCTTATTGAAATGGACTAACTGTTTCACAGAAAACGGCCCGGTCCACTTCGAGAATAGTTTAGGACTTTGCCCGGGTTTCTTTACGTCAATTACAAAAACATAATCTCCAACTCTAAATCGGTGTTGAAGTTGCATTCTTGTGTTGCCTTTTCATTTGGGTATTTGTTTCTTTTTGAAGATGTTCTCGACCTTGATCTCAAATGAGATTTGCCCTTTCCGCCAGGTGTTTAACGTATTCGTGAATAGGTTTTTGCGGTTCAGAACCTTTAGTAAAAGGAGAGATATAATTTGGAAGGTCCCAAGGAAGTCTTTTTATTGTAGGTATAAAGAAGATAGTGCGGAGTGCAACCTATTGCCGAATTATAGGTCGAATTTATTGCAATCTGAGTAAACGGAATTAACTTTCCCCAGTCGGTATGGTTCGAGTTGACTTAGTGTCTCAAATGATTTGCAATCTTTAACATTTCTCTCTCTGAGAGTCCGTTTGCTTCTGATCGGCGAACGACTAAGTTCACCGCTTTTACACCCCATTGCTTACAAATCTCTTTGAAGAAATGAGATGTTAGTTCAGAGGCTCTATCACAGAGTACTATTTCAGGCGTACTATGCCTGCATATAACTCTTTCTAGCAATGCCTGTGCTATATCTTTAGCTGTGTGTTGGATTAGAGGCACTAGCTCAACATACCTTGTAAGGCTATCTTTCATTACCAAGACGTATTTAGCCTTAGTGTCCTTGCAGGTTGGGAGAGGGCCCAACACATCCAGATGGAGCCTGGAGAACGGCTCTAACAGAAGTGGGTAACTCTTTATTTCTGCAATCTTTGGCTTGTTCCCTTTTACCCTCTGGCATGAGACGCAAGTTGTGCAACATTCTTTCACCAGCGTATATAGTTTTGGAAATATGTACTTTTCCCTGATTCTATATACTGTTCTCTCAATGCCACAATGTCCAGATGGGAGAGAGTCATGATTAAATTCAATGATGGAATGTATCATTGATCAGGCACATGGAGAAAAACGTGCCTCTCTTTGTGTTGCTATTGCATCAAATGATCGTCAAATAAGCCACAATGCGGAAAAGTATCTGCAGTAGTGTCCTGCTGCCTGAAGAGGTTTGTTATGTGAGAGTAAAGGTTTGGCGAAATCGTAAAGATCTTTCAGTCTATTGCAGGCTTTTTGTTTCCTTCACAAAATTTTCTTTTGTTAGATTGAAAGCTTGTTTTTGGCAAACCATCTGGTCATTTTTGAGCGAGAGTGTTACGTTAAAGGACGGTTGGGTTTCTACTCAAATAGTCTGGAACAATATTTAATTTTCCTTGTTTATAGACAATCTGTTGGATTAAAATGTTGGATGAATAGATTCCAACGCTCGAGTCTCCCAGATAGCTGTCTATGTCGAATGAGATGGATCAAAGGCTGGTTGTCTGTAATAATTGTCACTTTGTATCCGAAGATGGTGTTTCGGAATTTGCGCAGTGCAAAAACTATAGCCAAAGCTTCCAACTCTAGAGTATGATAATTTGTTTCCGCTTTAGAAAGAGATAGAGAGATGAAGGAGGGTGGTTTCTCCTTATTGTTGTCATCTAATTGAAATAAAACAGCTCCCACATAATGATAGAACAGATAATAAAAAATGGCTTTTTTGTAGTCTGGGTAACACAACTGTGGTTGCAATAGTAGTTTGTTTTTCAGGGTCTCGAAAGCTTCTTGTTGTTCGGGGCCCCAGAGAAAAGTGCTGTTCTTTTTGATGAGGTGTGTAATTGGCTTAATAGTTTGGGAGTACCCGTCCAGTAGGGGAGAAAAATAATTTAGAAAACCAAGTTAAGAGGTTTCTCTTCGCGTTCTGCTGTTTCCGAGTATCTGTATATCTTGTTATGTAGCGGCGTTTCTGAACCCTGTGAGAGTCTTGAGTTTTAGAGGGTCTGGAGATATGCCCTCTTTAGGAAGATTTTACAACCCTGGATATCGAAAGGGGTATGTAGAGAAGTTTCAGAGGTAATACTTAGATCATTTTTGATAATGCTTCATTTTCAACCTGTTTTTCCTAAATGCATCGAAGACATTCTTTATGTTTTTCCAAGATGGTTTTGCTAGAGAAGTTTTCCCATGATAAAACGTTGGTTCGAGGAAAGCTCCTTGCAGCGTCGCCTAAAGTGATGAGTAAACATAACTCCATTAACTTTGCAAAAGTGCTTGGGGCATTGGCTAACCCGAAGTTCAGCCGCGTGGGGCAATATTGACCTCGAGTTGTTCTAAAAGCAAGTAGTGGTTGTGTCTCTTTTTCAATTTCCATCGTGGTGTAACCATCTTTGAGGTCGAGCGAGGTATAGAGGCAACTATTACCTAGAGAACTTAAAATATCATTGATGCAAGGCAATGGAAACCTCGTCAAAATAGTATGTGAATTAAGGAGCCTATAGTCGACCACAATACGAGGTCTTGAAGCGTTTTTCTTTGGAATTACGAGAAGAGGGGCGGAGTGTTCGCTTGAAACAGGTCTGATATAGCCTTTATGTAGGGAATCCTCCACCCATTCCTCTATATTTTTGAGGTAGCGGTGGGGGAGGCGGTATTGGGGGCGGTATAATACCTTTGGCGCGTCGTCTTTGAGAGTCACTTTGAATTTCATTAGCGGACAGATTGGTACCTCATCATCCTCTAATGCTATGATGTCTTTGTATTTGATCAAAAGGTCCAATAAATTTTCCAGTTGATTTGGATCTGTCAAAGTCGCACATTCGTCGTCTTCATTTTTAAAAGACTCCTGAACGATTTCTTTGTATGTTTTTCGCAGTTGTGCTGCAGAGAGGCCTTTAGATGAGGAGGCTAAGTGGACGTGCGAAGTTTCAAAAGGAATATCAAGCGTAAAAAGAGGGTTTGCTATTGTCAAAAAGGAGTTTGTTTGCAAGGTGTGATGTGCGGCGGACATATTTATAATATCTAAAAGAACCTGGCCCTGTTGCACAGTGCTCATAACACTGCCACGAGTTTGTTTGCAAGGTGTGATGTGCGGCGGACATATTTATAATATCTAAAAGAACCTGGCCCTGTTGCACAGTGCTCATAACACTGCCAATGAATATACAATTATGGAGAAACGACTTTTCAGAAGTTAAAATGAGACGGTCAGGGGGGGGGGGTTAGAGCTAAAGAAAGAGCATTTACAGACAGAGTGGTCTTTGAGTAAGGTTCAAGGTTGACAGTTTCGATGACCGATAATTTATATGTAGTATCAGTGTCAATCATTAAATCATTTGCAAAGCTTGTATCTTTTGGGTAGAGAGGCATGGAAGTGTTGTGATTTATTTGAGGTTTAGGAAGGCTTTGACGTTGTGGGTATATAGGAATCAGTGGCATAGAGGTGTATGCAGTGTCCGATACAATAGATATAGTATTTTTATGTGTTTCAAATCTAACCTGTGGTTGAGTTAAAAAATTAGTACCTAAAAGGAAATCAGCTTTGAATCCACACAGGGAGTCGTCAATGACAATGAAATTTATGGGTACAACTATGTGTTTAATGTGAATATTCAAAATGGTCGTACCTATCTGATGAAATATATCCCCGGTAATCGACTTTAAAGTTTAGGAGTTTTTATAAGTTGTATCTGTATTCCAAATTTGGTTTCCAATTCTGAGATAAGTGATTGGCGAGTGAGCGAGGAGTTAGATCCCGAATCTAAGAGAAAGCGTTTATTGTTTAATGTATAAGTGTTAAAAGATATATGAGTATCGAGAAAGTAAGCTGGTCCTATGAGAGATTGATATATTGCTTGTTCATCCTTGATTATGTTTGCAAATGAGGAAGACAAAGTTAACTCTGGTGGAATTTCGGTTTGTGAGCTACTGTGTTTAGAGTTTGAATTTGAAAAAGAGGGTGAATTGGGTTGAGATAAAGCGATATTAGAGTCTACTATAGGTGTGGTTTGAGTAGAAAAATTTGAAAAATCATGCGTTGAGAAAGAAGTTTGTTGTTGAGACCTAAAACTTTTGTTCTGTGGAGGTGTGTGGGTCGATTCTTTTTCCTCTGAATGTGGTTGTGAATATGGAATTTGAACTGCATCACTTATGAAAGAAGAATGCGTTGCTACTTGAGGAGGAGAGAGAGAACGCATTATGATTTGAAGTTAAAATTTCAATTGGAGAGGAACCGACTGAAGGGTGAGGTTCTAAATATATATCAATTGATGGTTCGGAGGGTAATGCATATTGCTCAGAAAGATGAGTGTGAGAATCTAATAAAGAATCTGAAAACATTGCCTCACTAAAATTTAAAATGGTATCTGAGGAATCTTTCTGAGATAAAGGGGAAGTGCCCTGACAAAAGTTTTCATTTTTAAGAGTTTGAGCCTGGGTAGAGGAGGAAGAGAAATTTATATTTAGCGATAATGGGGGTGAGAGATCATAGTTTTCTATTAATCCAATGAAGGAATTAGAGGTATCTTTAAATTGAAAGGGTGGAATGGAATCAGAACAAGAGGGAGAGGTTTTAAAACTATGCTGAGTGTTTTCAAAATTTAGGCCCATTTTGCAATTTTCATTTAAAAGTATATCCCTATCTAAAATCAAATTGGAAGTAATATTACCTATTCTAGAGTGTGCTATGTTAGATATATTACTTTTGTCATGTGCCCTACTTAACATTCTTTTCCTTCTATAGGGGTTGAAAGTGCGCTTTCGGACCTCTATTTCTCCATTCATATTGTTTGTTTCCGTCACATAGCTTTTACCATGCCTATGCGTGCTATGTGAGATGCCTATAGCATCGCTGCTCTTTACTTTTGCATCCTCGGTGCATACTGTATCACATTTCTCCATCTCTCTATCAACTTTCCAATGCTCTACCTGCGCTGAAGTAAGATCAATATCGATACTTACACCTTCATTACTTTCCTCCTTTTCCCTCCTATCTGCGGTATTTTGTGCGATACTGGAATCATCCAGACTTTTGTCATATATATTTCTACTACTTTCAATTTTTGCTATTGCGTATTTAGTTTTATAAGGGTTCCTATTCTCCATCCTGTTACCAAAAAGGACAATAGGGCGACCCCTTGTGAGGTGTGGGAGCTCAGAGGTGGATTTTCTATTTTCGTCATGTTCTACTGTAGCCTTTTCTGTTTCCATAGGTATTACTACCTCATTATTTTTATCATTTAAATTAAAAAACATATTTTTATTGCAATTTGATATATCATGAAAATGAAAAGAATTATTAAAATTATCAATAAAAATACCACTTTCATATTTTGACAATGGGTCAAAATTAGAGTTAAAAACCTGATCCTGTGGGATGTGTAGAGACTCTTGAGCAGGAGGAACGCTAGAAAGGAATACATTTTGATTAGAAAAGTTATTGCTTATAAAATCTACAGATCCTCCTGACATCTCATTTTGTACAACCTCTGGAACGGCTAAGGATACATCATCATCTGTAGCGAACTCAGAACTGAAATGGAAAAAAGAAATATTGTGGTCCCTATCTAGTGTATTGTGTGATTTTGAGCTAAGAGAGACAGCATTGGCGGGTTCGTTTTTATCACACATATAATGAGGAACATTTAAAAGTTTGCATGAGTTAACATTTTGATCTCCTTTTATCAGGAGGGGAGGTTCTTCCAATTGTCCTGCCCTCATTATTGGGAAAAATCCTGCTCATTTTGTTCATCTGTGTAATAATTTTCATACTCATCATAATACATATTCTGTTGTTGCGAATCATATTGTTCATCTGGAGCTTCTTCGTTGTATGTGTTGGTTGGTTCCGCCATTCGTGCATATGAGGTTTGCTTACTTTTCCATGCAGACATATGATTTTGTGGAGGCTTTTGCTGATAGTTTTGTCTTGGCTTTGGTTTCTATCCGCTTGTGATTAAGGATTGTTTTCTGGAAATATGCTCTTGTTCTCCATCTATGCGCGTATTTATGTGCAAGTGAATATTGTGTTGTGTGTAATTCTTGCTCATTTAGTATGAGGCTGTGTCTTTGTGCAGTTGGAGTATGAATTTGGTATTTTAATTTGGGTAGAGTTATTTGACAGTCTCCTGCCATGTTTGGGGTTTGTTAGACCCTGTTCTAGTGGTGTTTGACTTGTTCGGGAACAACGTGTTTGTTGTCAGTGTGTTGTTTACGGGATTCAATTAAGGGACCATGGAGGTGGAGTCCTGTGGGTGGCCTGAAACGCTCTGCAGTGGATAAGCAGGTTGTGTGGTGGCGTGCGGTGGTGTGGGAGTTTTGGTTGCTAAGGTATTGAAGGAGGAGGCCTTGTTGCCTGTTGGTGGGAAATGGTCTTGGCTCTTGATTAACGTTGTGGGGGAGTGTGCTGGGAATTTTTTGGCGTTGTGAGGTGAAATGATGTGAGGTCTTTTTGAGGTGGAGAATGGAGTCCGTGCCGTTTTGTTGTTGATAGTATTGTTGTGTGTAGCCTGGAAGGAATAGTGACTCATTTTGGTGGGTATGCGCGGTGTGGTTGTATTTAGTCTGCCTCTCCGGATCTGTGCTGTGAATGAATGTCGTGAAGTTTGGGTCGTGATGTCTACGTGTTTTTGGGTTTATTAGAGATTTTTCTTTAAATGACCGCTGGCCTAAATGAATCAGGGTTTTTTTCAGGGTAAGTGAAAGGTACCGTTTTAATGATCGTGTAGATGGTGGTAAATTGCTTATGTGGCCGTGGATGGTTTTTATCGTCTGGTTGAAAAGCGTACACAAAAAATGAGAAAGGTTATCATAAAGTTCCGTGTATAATTCTTGTAAAGAGAGAGCAACAAAACTAAGAGAACGGTCTTCAGCCCATTTAAAGGTTCTTATGCGCAACATTGCGTCAAGAGATGAAAGGGGTTTGTCAGGGAATATTAGCGCCTTTATTTTGGCCATGAAAACATCAAGAGTTGGTACATTGAAAATCTTTGGTTTGGCGTTCAAGAATTGTCTTACTTCAGAATCAGGATCGTTGCTCACCTGATTTAGCACCTGGGCCAATTTGGTTGTTTCGGATACACAATGCTTGAGTTGAATGTTCTCTCTTACATTAATTTCCCAAGTATTCAAAGAAGGGCCGGTCCACCTGCCGTTGACTCTGCCCGTGAGAAGCATTTCAGGTCTCGTGACTTGGGTGATTTTGGCTATAGGCTGAGCCGTAGTTTGAGCCGTATTTCGGGCTGTGCTGCCATTATTTTGTGTGCCCTCATTTGGTGGCGATTGAACGTCATCCGTGGTCATTGTACAAATATGTTTTTGTATATGAATAACAAAAATTAGACCCCAAAACTACTTTACTGTAACGTTAAAGTGATGGCTATTTTTATTAGAATATTTAAAAGGGTGAATAAAATTGAATTTGAAAAAGATACTATCTGAATTAGCCTTTAAAAAAATGATCAATGTGAGAAATGTTGCTAACCTTATATGTGCCAATGCTCCGTGGTATTCCAGTCTGGCAACCAATGGTGTATTTCCTGAGAGCTTCTTTCAAACAGTGGTCCACTTGAGGCAAGTCGTCGTCGCTTTCACACAGCTGGGATTGCTGTGACCTTAATATTCTGATGCCTTTAGTTTTTGGGCGCAACGAAACGCGTTTTCTTTTTAATATTTATTACTAATCCATACACCGGTTGCCTAAAATATAAAAAAAAGTGGAATCAATATAAAAAACCAAAAATAGATACAGAAAAATGAAATTTTACATAAGGAGGTATAATTGAGCCATATGTGGCAAGGCATTAGTATCAAAACATATAAAAATTTTCACAAATTAAATTTTCAAAACCAAGAAAATTTAAATGGGCATACTCGATCTGACAATAATTTATAGGACCAAATTACCGGGTCTTTCAAACCGCTGTTAACACGGGTTCTTTCAAAACGCTGTTAACATAAATTACAAAACCCAGCATTACATGTCATACCGTATAAAAATAACCATTTGCGTACAGGGAGGATACACAAATTTCAACCACCTATAAAACAAATTGAAACTACATTCTTAATTTACATAACACCCTCTCATATCCGATGAGAAAAGTCTTTAGAATGTAAAAAAAATTATAAATAAAATAAAAAAACCCATTTACCGATGAGGAAAACAATTTTCCCAGCCTTTAAATTTTAACAAACCAACGCCACTCATAGAAAATCTAAACACTGATCTTCGTTACAAATAAACCTACTAAAATTAAGAAAAAAAAATCGAAAAGATTTCCTCCAAAAACAGAAAGATTACATTCACAGTTTTTTTCCCAAAAAAATCAAAAAAACATAATTTATTCCAACCCATGATAAAAAAAATTTCCTTCAAAAAAAGAAAATTATCTCCTGCAAGAAACCAAAAATATTACATTCAAAAATAAAATTATTTCCTGAAAGAAAAAAAATACATAAAAAAATGAAATTACTTCCTGCAAAAAAATACATAAAAAAAATACCTGCAAATGAATGAATTTGATGAGTAATTATTATTGTCCTACACAAAATCGTTGACCATAAAAATCCTATTTCAGAATTCAAATGATTTGACTATAATATTAAATCGACTCCACAAATGGTGCGGTCATTATAAATACACCAAAAAATGTTCATAAAAAAACACAACAAAAATAAAGATCCAAAACCTGGCCATTTATTTTCACCAGAAAAAAAAAACATCAAAATTTCAAATTACAAACAAAAATAAAATCTTAAAACCCTACCAGAAGTGGCACACAAATTAAAGAAAAAAAATTTTTTCTTAGTGGGTGGGGCGCTTTCCCCCGAATGATCGCGTACAAATGACGTTTTATGGTTATTTGCAAGCGTGGTGGCGAAAAGAAAATAATAATAGTAATACTTTAAAACACCCTACTCTAAAAAAATAATAATAAAATAATGAAATTTTTCCACTTCCCTATTCTTAACAAAATAATAATAATAATAGAAGAGACTAAAATTTTGCTAGTTAAAATAATAGTCTTCAAAAAAAATAAAAACTCATGTTGGAGAGGCAGGCGCCTTCCTCCGAAAGTTCGCTGCCAAATAAATGTTTGAAGTTTATTTGGGAGCGTAAAAATCCATAAAAAGAAAAAAAATAATAAAAATAAAAATGCAATTTTTTCAAATTCTGAATAATAATAATAATAACAAACATTTTTTTTTCAAATTTGAAATAATAATAATAAAAATAATACACCTTTTTCAAATTTGAAATAATAATAATAATAAAAATAATAGACACCTTTTTCAAATTCAAAATAATAATAATAATAATAATAATAATAATAATTATAATTATAATGCCTTTTCAACTCTCCATCTTGTCTCAATAAGAATAGTAATAATAATAATAATAATAATAATAATAATAATAATAATAATAATAATAATAAAATTATACTGACTTTTCAACTCTCCATCTTGTCTCAATAAGAATAGTAATAATAATAATAATAATAATAATAATAATAATAATAAAATTATACTGACTTTTCAACTCTCCATCGTGTCTCAATAAGAATAGTAATAATAATAATATAATAAGTAAAATTAAAATAATAATAAAAATTATACTACTTTTCCAACTCTCCATCGGTGTCTCAAATCAAGAATAGTAATTTAATTAATAAAAAATATTTTCCCCTTTTACTTCATCATGTTCAAATAAGAATAGTAATAATAATAACAATAATAATAAAATTATAATGACTTTTCAACTCTCCATCGTGTCTCAAATAAGAATAATAATAATAATAATACGCTACAAAACTGATAATATAAATTTTTAGGAAGTACATTCAAATTTTGATATTAAAATTTTGGACTCTTCAGAAAAATTGAAAACTCATGCCGGGGATGCGGGCGACTTCCTCCGAATGCTCGCTCTCTAAATAAAGCTTTAAGGCCTATTTGAGGGCGTAATCTTAAAATATATATTTATTAAACTCTACCGAATTTCAACGTGTTAGAGACCGAAATAATAATAATAATAATAATGAACACTTTTTCAAAACTCATTTTCTTAATAATAGTAATAATAAATACTGTTCAAAACTCATATTTCATAATAATAATAATAGCTCAAAAATGGAGCTACTCAAAAACGTTAGCTTCAATAAATTTTGAAGCTGTTTGCTTCGTTGCCCGCTTCATAGAAATATGCTCGGGCCCTGATATACTGCCCACAACAGACAAAAATGCGGTATTTGAGCTTTATTTTGGCTGCCCCTATGTGTATTGCTTTAAAGTTTTAGATCCTAACGAATTTTAATGATATATAAAAAAGAAAGTCTTACCAGCTGAAATAAAAAAAATTTGGGGTTTGGAGCGAGCACATGTATTAGGTTCTCACTAGAATCAAAAGTGATCCTCATGAAAAATAACCGGCCTAAAGAGAAGGGGGGAGATGGTATTCCTAAAGTGGGGAGAGTCTCAAAAATGATGCTAAAAGGCTTACGTGGGGAAATAGATTGTGGAATTTCCTTGCAGGATTTTCGTGAAAACAACTCTCAAAAAGTTTTTAATTACAAATGATATAAAATAGGAAATCATGATAGATAACAAAAATCGGTCGAACAAAACAAAAGAAAAGCTACTAGGATTTGTCGAATATAAAATAGACGAACGAAACTTCGGGAAGGACTTATCTGAAAGAAGAGGGCAAGGGGGGGGGGGATGAAAACTCGTGTGATGCGGATCGACCAATCAGCAAACTTTAAAAGTCGACGAGGGGGGGAGGTAATGTCTATATATGATTATGATTTTTGGAAGTCGGGAAAAAATTTTTAAATAGACTACGAAAAAAAAAAAAACGTGTTTTAATTCCTATTTTCATTAACGACATCTTTCCGCTTATAATATATATATATTAGTATATATATATATATATATAATATATATATATATATATATAATATATATTATATATATAATATATAATATATTATATATATATATATATATTTTACAAGTTGTCCCCACCACTCACGGACAGAGCCCTATTCAAGGAGGGGGTGTTAGACACCTCAGGGACACTTCATCAACTAACGCAAACTAAGCCAGATGAGCCAGACGCAGGCTTTAAAGTGAGAGAAATTATTAAAATTCAAACAGGGAAACACAGAAATATAAGAGATATCCACAGACAGAGTTGGCAGGAAAGAAGGAAGCACACCAGCGAACTATTCCTGGAGGTTACCAATAAATCAACACAAAAACTCATGTGCGACACAGCACCTCATGTGCTACGAATCCTCGTAAAGTGGTGTCATGTGAGTTGTAAGTTCCCTCAAGCTCTTCACGCTGTAGTACTAATAGAAAAGAGGCAAAGCACTAATTTCGCATCGCATAGATAAAGGGTCATTTTTATTATGAATGTTTATAAATCTTTTGGCCTTTGACTCGACCCTATCCAAAAAGAAGGTTGGAAAATTTGGGCCTCGCAGATATGAGAGCAGTGCCCCATACAAGGCGGATGAAGGCCCTTGTATAAGCTGGAGCAACTGAGGAGAGGAAAAAAAGTCTGGCAATAGTTCTAAACAGAACTCCCAGTTTCTTTGAGGCCGCCCCTAGCAACCGTCGTGATGTGAGGTTCCCAGAACATTTTTTTGTTAATGTTAAGGACGATGATGGACAATTATCAACAGGAAAGATTGGTGAACCATCTAAGGGGATAGGAAAAATTAGGTGTCTTGATAAGGAGATTTATAAAAATTAATATTTTTTAAATAGTTTAATTTCACATGGTCGAGCCGAGCCTACTGGGAATTCTATACCCCGATCAACAATAATAGGAAACGGAAATATTAAGACAAAAACAAATCTAAGATGAAAAGGAGGGAGCAGAATTGAAATGAGTGAAGAATGAAGGGTTCGAGTCATCGGCAATCTGAGTGGATAGAGTTAGATGTGCAGGTGAGATCATTAATGAAAAGTAGGAATAAAGTAGGAGATAAGACAGAACCCTGAGGAACACCACTATTGATTGGAAATGAAAAAGAAGTCTCCCGATCAATAGCAATTTAAATGGAGGGTTGGCCATGAAACGTAGACATAAGAAGCAAAGAGAAGGAGGGAGCTTGGAGAGCAGCGAGCGTGCCATACCCGGTCAAATGCCTTTGGATATGTCAAGCGCACCACCCAAGTCTCACCGTAGTTTCCTGAGGGCGGAAAACCCTAGATCAGTTAGATAGGAAATTATGGATCGCCAGTAGACCTCGAGCGCCGAAAGCCGTACTGGCGCTCGGAAAGAAGGGATAGAGATTCCAGATGATCTAAGAAATGAAGAGTTAGGAAGGGTTTCAAAGATCTTTGATAGATACAAGTGAGAGCTATGGGCGATAGTTAGAAGGATCAGCAGCGGCTTCCTTTTTATGGCTAATGTTGAAATAAGCGTGCTTTAACATCCACCAAAATATTAGTATCTACATATACAAAATATAAGGTTGAACGAGGGGCGGGGTAAGAACGAAAGCACCACTCCCTCAAAACAAGGGGGAGGAATGCCATCCGGGCCACCGCCCTTCCTAACGTTCATAGATTTTCAGCGAGCCCATGCACCCGATCAAATTATCAACAGGCAAAGGCATAGGACACCTGGAGAAGAAGGTGGAGGATGAGGAATGCCAGTAATCGTCCAGAGGTTGATTAGAGGAATAATAGGAGGCCCCGAAAGAGATGGCCTGTTCCAGTTGGAGAATTAGCAACAAACCATCAGATCGAATAAGAGGAGGCAAAGACAGGATTTACAGAAGTTGTTTAGAGATGTTTTGGCAAGAGGCCAGAAAAGATTTATCAGTAGGAGAATCAAGGAGGTTAGCGCACTTTCGTTTTGATGAAGCCCGCTTTGCTCGATGTAGGATATCCCATGCATACGATTCTAGCTGAATGAAATTAGCAAGAGTTGATAGAAGAACGAGAATTTATCACCCCCGATACGCACTGTCTCTTGCCTGGAATGGCCAGAGAGCAAGCACGATCGAACCATGATTATTGAGGAGAGAGAAAGATTTAGTTTGAAGAAGGAATGAACCTGCTCATCCCCTCAACGGATTACAGGTCCCACCTTATCAGC